>DWEJ01000934.1:0-14399 GCA_018245835.1 Mysoria sejanus stolli
CTTAAGTAAAATGTCTTATTTATGTTTACCTATGTATGGAATAGATCCAACGAAACCTCTGATAGTGTCAGACATTTCCAAGTCACATTTGGATGCCGGCAGGATGTAGGAGTAGCCGACAGGTTCTACAATAGCTCCGATGAGAAAAAGTGATAGTATAAGTGAATACTTGATATTGTATATGCCGAGACCTGCAAGAAAAATAAATTCATCACCACCGTCATAATCAGCATATTGCAGTCGATTCACACAGAACTCATCTGAGAGATGATGCCCATAATCTTCACGCTGGGCAAGGCATTATGGGCAAAATCTCTCAAAATTCGCAAATCGCAGAGCACAGCTTCTGGCACCGCCTACGCTGCAGACCAGGGTAGCTGACTAGGCTGCCAAGGCATATAGGTGTGCCTGGTCTAGTCGTGCCGTACCGCAACCTGCTAACGCAGGGCTTAGTCGCATCTTACGGCAACCTGTATCTCGGCATGAGGTCAGAGAACGTACAAAGTACAACGAAAGTACGACCATTATAAACGTACATATTGTTGGTTATAGAAATATAACCGGTGATGTTTAAGCTTAAGACCTTCGAAGGGCTGCCTAACGATACCTACAGAACCTACTCTGAAAGTTTTGCACACTTTGCTGCATAAATACCTTCGTATATGTAAACTTTGAAATTAATTATCTTATTAATTATTTCCTTTATTAAAATACCGCTGACTCAAGCGCTCATTATTACACCGTTGAACACTTAAAGAATAGTACAAATTAATGTTCTGCTTACTGCTTCGGGGAGACACGAATTACACGTGTACCCGTCTGATCTGCGTGAGTTGATGAAATATCGAGCGGTAGCAAGGTTTTTGGAATTTTATTAAAAAACCATGCAGATTTCTTACCATTAGGCTCATAGTTATAATGAAAAGTCATAGGAGAGTTCCTGTGATGACGCTGTTTGACAGATTTTCTTAAGAAAGTCATATTTTCTTATGTGGGGTCACTTCGCCGACAACTTTGACAATCTTCTTGTAGAGAGACATTTGGCCAAGATCAAACTTATCAACGCATGTCAGTACTTCAATGTGGCGCCTTAATGGCAAAATAAGTTTAAAATATTCACAAGTTTAAAGTAAGCACACACAGTATTCTTGCGAAGATAAAGATTTTGTAAAATTACTTAAGAAATCATAACTGTATTTATTTATTTATTTATTTAATTAGATCACAAACACTACGCTTACATGTTGGTTAAGGACAAATTGTATAAGGTTATATATTTAGTGCAAGTACAGTTATATGTAACGACAGCATGCAAAACATCTTAGATTACAAGCTTTGATTATAAGATTACATACAATAAATTAAATGTAATTAACAAATTATGTACAAGAAAATTTTCTAAATACATTATTAAATAATGTACGATGTTTTCGTGTTACTGGCATTTTCAATGTATAAAAAGTTTTCTCTTTTACTTACAATTACGGATTGGGCTACTCACTTACAGATTGATGTGTGCAATCGAGTGTGATCAGGTCAAATTGCATAGATTGGTGACTTTTTGTTAGTACTTATTAGTATTATTATTATTACTTATTATTATTACTTATTATTATTACTTATTATTATTAGTACTTATTAGTATTAATATTATTAGTATTTATACTTAGACCGCATAAACATATTAAGCATAGGCATATTAAGCAAATATTCTACTAATTAACTACAATCCTTTAAAATTCAACGTAGGTACAAGTCCACCATGAGTTCTCATGGGCTGCGATTATATTTCTTAGAATAAGTAAGAAACCGGTTAGCAAAATAAAAAAAAATCAAACAAGTTTACTATTTTTTAAGGTAAGCAATCATTCAAAATCAACAATGTTATACATATAAATAAGTCAAATTCTTTTGTACTGTAAGACATTTTTTTTGTTTGACCAGATGGTAAATTTAAGGTCCCGATGTATAATAAACATTTAAAGATGCCTTACCAGAATCTTAACTATGAACTAACCTGCTACTGAAAGAGCATGATCCAAGTCTACTGCTTCTTTTTCATCCAACGCAACGTTTCCCGATATTGTATTAACCCTATCTTGCCCCATTTTAATTCGATAATTTTAATACAGTAAACAGATTGTCTTTAAAAGTTCAACGTTTATCATTTATGATACGCAATAATGTGTCCAATAAAATTGTGTTGCACTAGAAATATTTGTGTATCTCACACTAATATATTAATTTGTTATGAACTGTTTTTTATTTAAGACGCGGCCAGTTTACGCGCTTGTTTGTTAATATCTGATATGTAACCCAGATCTTGTGCCCTACCTGCTGCCGATAATCTGTTTTGTATCAGGTACTAAATGAACACGCAAACCTAATGATATGATTAATTTTAATGAATTATCGATATTGTTTTATTTGCGATAAAAAAATTTCCACGCAACATGAATTCACAATTCAGTATGCCGTATTTTTAAAGAAATTGCGGTTTAGGGAGAACGGTTTATTCCGTGTTCGTTAAATTGATTTAATATTTTTTACCCGTTTAGTACACACCAGTATTACCAATTCACTTATTTAGCTACAAGGTTATTTAATGAAGTAAACGGGATGCGAATTTAAAATACAAACGAAAAACGTAAGACTTGCACTTTTATTGTTTCACACTCGAGATCATACTTTAGTTTCCAATCAAAAACTACGCTTCACTTTCAGGCATTTTTTCACTTATTTTTCCCATTTTGCATTAAGAATGACTTTATTTTAAAAAGAGATCTCGACGCAGCAGCGTCACATTTAGCCAGCAACAATCAGTTCATAAACTCATTACAATCATTTTAACCAGCAAAAAATTAAATAAAATAACAAAAAGAAAAACGGTAGTAACAAATTAAGTAATGACCATTCACAGTGAAATAAGTACAAGTGCATTATTAATCGTTAAACAAAGTAAAAGCCTTTGTCACACGATCTTCATATTCCTATTACGTCTGATCTACCAGGAACTGGCGTGTTCCTTGATAGACGTGGCTAATCTACCAGGAGCTGGCATGCCCATAGATAGACGTGGCTAATCTACTAAGAGCTGGCATGTCCCTCGATAGATCTGGCTAGTCTACCAGGAGCTGGCATGCCCATAGATAGACGTGGCTAACCTACCAAAAGTCTGCATGCCCATAGATACACGTGGCTCTAATCTACTAGGTGCTGGCGTGCCCCTCAATAGACGTGGCTAATCTACCAGGAGCTGGCGTGCCCCTCGATAGACGTGGTTAACCTACCAGATGCTGGCGTGTCCCTCGATAGACGTGGCTAATCTACCAGGAGCTGGCGTGCCCATCGATAGATGTGGCTAGCTGGCTGGCTCGTGGAGCCATGGCTAAGTCTCACCAGAAAGTCGGACGTTACAGAAGTTAGTAAACCATCAGCGTAAATGAGGTATTATGGAAAACACAATTAACGTCTACATGCTTTTATATTTCTCTAATTAGGTACTGTTCTAGTTTTGCATAATTGAAAAAACACAAATTAAAAGAAACTGCTGTTAAAATTCTTTTTCTTTTCTATTATCATTTATTTGCCTACGTATTTAGATAGGTATATGCTGTTATTTCTGTTCTTAAATTGACATGCATAATTTATATACCTCTTTATATAGTCTTACTCAAAAGCTAGAAGATTTTTTTGCTCCTTTACCACATTTATCCATTACTAAAGTGCAGTGCCCTGATTTAGAACGACACTCGTGAAAAGCAGTGGAACCTAAAGCTTGTTGTTATGGTTATAATATTATAACTATAAAATGAAACAATTTCCAAAATTTTTGTAGAGATGTGATGCCAGTTATAAATTTTGGACAGTATTAGCACATAATTCGCTTTTCTATATTTTTTAATTGCTAAAAATTATACGTTTTTTCATTATAAGTTCATAGGAAATCTAATTTTTTTTTTGATTTAACGTTTTTTTTTCATACTTATACTACAAAGAAAATATCAATATAGTTACAATCTATGATGTGTTTATATTTTAAGATAGATCATACAAAGTACTAATTTTCCTCGTGTTAAGTAAACAATGTTAAATCTGACGTAGAATAAACAGAATAGATAAATATTTCCTTCACAGATTACTTCTTATCGAATATAATAACCGTAAAACACATTAATGTACACTAGATAAAGATACGGGAATATAATATGTGGTATAATCTTATGATCCAACAGGCGATATTGAGATTTATGTCAAATAAATCAGATGAGATTTATGTCAGGTAAATGTTCAAAATACTAGTAAATACTGCATATTACTGGAAAAAAACACAATGTACAAGTACAAATTTAGTATCTTTATATTTCTTTAATTAGGTAGAGGTAATTAATGTAAAATTTTACGCAATATTATTAATTTAACCGAGTCTAAGTTCATTTTTTAAGCATCCACATCTTTTAGGATTGAATGTGGGTTTTGATATTTTAATCTTCTTTGCAGCAATAGACATTTTCTTGGTAAGATTTCTGTACTTGGATATGCTGTTAATTTCTCCAATTAGATTTCTAATCAGTTTTTCTACTGGAACCAGATCGTTTTCATAAACGACGGTTAGAGACTTTTGCAATGATTGCATGTTTCTCATACTGACCTGATGACTATTATCTGTGTAGGAGTATTGCGTAGAATCATTATTAAACGTTTCTGTAAAGTAAAATGTTGAGCTTTGAACTAAATTCAATGTTGAAAACTAAAATTATTATATGTCAACTCACTATTGAAGGCACAACAAATATATGAAACGTTATTTATAATGTATTTAGGACAATGTTCTTGTACCTTTTATTTTTAAAGATCTTTCTTCATTGTCTATGTAACCACTGTTCTTATTAATTTCTATAGTAAGTTTTACTTCAGAATTAATTGCTAATGACAATTTGTTGTAGTCACTAAAATTTAACACTGACTTCATTACAGATATACTGTCATGGGGCACCCTGTTGGGATCTTTTGATATATCGACGGTTTTTAACACAGCTTTGTTGTCATCATTTATGTACATCTGAAATGCCAAATCTACAGTTATAGTTTTAGTTGTGTAAAACGATGTGTTTTGCAATGAAACTTGTGACCGTTTCTTATTTTCCATGGACAACGGAATTTTGTTCTTTATTTCATTATTTACTTTTCTTTGTGTATATTCCTTTGATTTTTCTAAAGTACATGATTTACCACCTTTTTGTAAGGAATCGATTTCTTCTTTTCTAGAAATGTTATTTTCTACGTACGAAAATTGTAAAGTATCGAGATATGTCATAGCAGTTTTTGGATTTATTACCGATGAATTTAATGAATTAATCATTGACATTTCTTTTTTATTTATGGTAAGATTAGAAGGCAAACCACCGGACAGTAATTTAAATGTTTGGTTTTCGTTAAATTTTTCATCCCCTGATTTCTCATCAAGTAAATGATTCTCGCGAATTTCACTGAAGGTATCGTCTTCTAGGTTTTGTGATGGTGAGTTACTTTTAGTGTCATAATTAAAATATTCGATGCGTTTATTTTGTGTCTCAGGAATATTTATAAAAATATTTTCAACTAATGTTGAATTTTCCGTTTTGACTGGAACTGTATATTTATAGGGTAAATCATTAAGAAAATGTGAAATTCTTTCTTTTTCTTCAGTGTTTCCTTGTTGTACTATACTATCTTTTTCAATTTTATTGTCGTTGTTTGTTTCAGAGGTACCTTCAATATCATTTGTTTTTTGTATTTCATTTTCTATGCGAATAAACATTTTATTAAAACTTAAATGATCAGTAGGTGTAACGTTTGTCTCAGAAGTACGTGTGGAAATATCTTCTGTAATGATAATGTTATCAAATAATACATTCTCATTTCTTTGCAATTGTTCTCTTTTAACGTTATCTAGGGTTTTAATATTGTTTTCTTCTGCCTTGTTACTACTATTTATAAAAACTAATTTATCGTTATCGATTTTTGATGGAAATTTATTTTTTTGATTATCTATTCCTAATGGGGCAAAAGAAGTTGACGAAATTTGGTTTTTGACATTTAAGATAGAATCTACATCTATAACCAATTGATTTGGTTTTGATTTTTCAGCACTTGTTACGTTATCACCATGAATACCGCTAATAATTTCTGTTGGAACCTCATTGACTTCTTCACAAATGTTTGGTGAATTATTAAGAGTTTTACTTTCATTTACAGCTTTCACGTTTTCATTTACGTTTAAACGCATTGGCTGTGACTCATTTACTTGAACTGTGTATTTGTTTTGTTCTTGTAAAGATATTTTAGACATTTGTTCTTTACTTTCTGGTAAACTTGGAATTAATGCCCTTTGAATAATAGTCTCAACTATTTTTTTATTGTACTTGGAAACATTACTATCAGTAGGTTGCAATTCAGATTTTGGCGATTGCAGTTCATTAAGTTCTGATTCAGTATGTTCTGATTTACTAGGATCAACTATGTCTTCTTTACACGTAATAACATTGCTTAAGGTAGTCGACTGTATATAACCGTATGAATCAAAGGCTGATGGTTCACGTAATTTGTTGTGCGATGAAACATTATTTGATAGTTCTAGTAATATATCAGAATTAGCAATTGTTGTTGTCTTTTCTGTATTTTGTATATTTGTATCCGCACATTCTACAGATATGTTATAAATGTTTTCATGGGCATTATTTTCTGAAAAAGAATCTTTAAAACTAATTACTTCACAAAGAGAATCACGTGTTTGAAGGTCTTTAATTGGAGATGTCGATTCTATTTTATTTTCAGTGACAGAGTGCTTCACAAGATTATTAGTTTCTTTTTCCAATTTAGTAATAGATTTAAATTTCAATTTGTCACCAGTGTGTTCATGTAAAGTGTTACTCACAGAAACTGGTATGAAAATTTCGTCGTCAACAGCAATTACTTTTTCAACTAGTGACATACTATTCGTATCTTTTAAAGAATCTAATTTAGGTTGTTGCAAATGATCGAAGAAACTATTTAATGATTGAGGTAACTGAGATTTCCCGTTTGAATAAAGAATAGTCTCTTCAGATGCATTTAATTCATTAGCTTCACCACTCTTCAAAAAAAGCGATTGGCCTTCTATTTGACTAATTTCTATTATATGATCAGGAGTTTGAACGATTTGCGTAGGCTTGTATTCTGGTTGTATTAGTGGATCTGTTACTCCTGATATATCAGGCATGCCAGTGACTAAACTGACATCACGTGATGCTAAACTAGATTCTTTGCATTCGGACGTTGTGTTATCTTCCGAGTTGGGTATATATTTTATTTCATTTATTTTTTTAATTTTATTGACATCCTTGTTTTTATCCGAAATCTTACGGTGATTTATTTTGGGTGGCATGAAATAAGTATCAGTTAAATCACTGGAGGTCTTGCTTTTAGCTGCACTAGTTTTTCGTATAGCCTTGCCTGAGAGTCCTAAGTCTTCAGAAGATATTTCAGGTGGATATGTTATAATTGAATCAGATTGATTGTCATGTAATAAACTGCTTTTAGACTGAACATTATATAACATGCAAGTAGAGTTGATATCTATTTCTTGGGACTCAATTTTTGCCATAGAGCCAGATATTTTCACGGTATACTCAGAATTATTAAGTTCAGTATTTTCCAGAACAGCCTTTGGATATTTTTCTTTTCCATTTTGTTTCTGAGGAGTTAATGGTCTATATTCATATTTATCCTCAGCAAATGGTGGATCCAGGCAGCCACCTACAAAAATAAAGGAATCAAAATGCCAAGAACTCACAAAAAATAAAGTTTGCATTCATATCATTTTATAGTTACCTCGTCTACATTTTCCTAAGAATACAGGTGCCTCGGTGATTACCTCCGTAGATTTAGAATCAAATTTAGTTTCTGATAATTTCAGTTGTTCATTATTCTCTGACAGAGGACGCTTTGATTTAATTTCATTTGACGAAACAGGAGCCGCACGCACGTAAGGAGGATCATTATCGTCATCATCTCGAGTGCCTAAACATTTGCCTAAAATATAAAAAATTATAATTTTTGTCTATTAAATGGTATTCCAAGTTTTATATATTGACTTTTTATAGCTTCTCGATTTCAAATTACTTAATCAATTCAAAATCAGTTCAAGGAGGCTCTGTTATCACGATGACGAAGCTGAAACAAAACATTAGACACGTGTTCCTATGATGCCCTTTAAGTTTAAATGAAGTAACCCATGAACTAGTTTTCTTGGTCAGACGTACTCGTAATGTGTCAATGATAATGTATTTTAAATCTAACCCAGAATAGAATATTTGAAGATGTACAGTAAAATGACATAATACCTGATTTGAATAAATGGAAGAACTTATTTTGCTGTTTATGACATGACTTTGATTTGGGGCCTGTTTCCATTAACATATTAAAAGACATTATTGTTTGATCGCTATGAACCACACGAATTTTTTCAATATTTTCGTTCCTAGATGTCATTCTCGGCATGGAGATAACTCCATGTCTAGAAGCGCCTTTTTTGTTTGCTTTCTTTATTCTAATTTTGACTTTAACGGGAGTAGTTTTTGTTGCAGTAGTGGGTAGTTCCAAGAAGTCGTCTTGTTGTGAAATTGCCACAACCTCAAACGACCAATTCTGATTCGTTTGTTTCATTGTTATCTGTTACCATACACTGTCAAAATATAAAATAGAGGTAATAGAAACATAATTAAAACTATACAATGTATTATAATTCACACGGGGAATAAAAAAAATCGCTATAATAATACAATATATTTTCACAAATTATTTACACAAAACAAAACATATGTTAGTTACAAATATTAACGAGAATATGTTACATATTATAATAACTACATAATATTGTATTAGTTGATAACATTATATTAATTGATGATCAACAGATATGAAGATTCAATATATTCAATGTTCATTCTTTAAATACAATGGAATATAACACGCGATTACATTTCGGTAGTCTTTGATTGTTAATAACAGCCTTATTTTTATTTGGTTGTACAGTTTCAAGTAAGTTAGATTTCCATAGCAATCCTAATGATGCACATTGTTTATATATTTCATTGAGCATTATTTTTAAAGGTAGTATTTCGTTTTCTACAGTCATCATAAAATAAGCGACTCGCAAGTTTGGCAATATTCTTTTCGTAGTCTTGCAATAACTTCCATAGGACCCTAAGACATTATTAGTCTTACAATTTCTCTTGTACCTTAGATCGTAGTTATCATGTATTTTAGAATAACTCTTTGTAGCTTCCTTACATAGATTTGTAAAATCTGTCATATTAAGTGTGCAAACAGAAGAAATTGTAAGTTTTCGTCGTTGTTCTTTGCTGGTTTTAATTTTTGATATGTCGGTAATTGTTTCTTTAGATATTGTATTATCAGTACAAATTTGCTTAAGTTGTGTATTGTTACCAACCAAGTTAATTTTACTTTGACAACGAGATACACTGTTATTTTCTATCCTTTGTATTTCATCGCCTAAAAGCAAGAAGTTAATTGTTATGTACACAGAATACTCATTAATATCAACAATATGAATCCCTACGTTTATACCTTTCCCAATTATTTTTGGGATCAAGCACTTTTCGTTTAAGTCTTCGGCAGTTCTGACAGATTTTGGGATATTTCTGTCGAAACGTATGGTGTTATTCTTATTCATAGTAATTATTTCCTTACGACAAACATTTTTTTCTGTTACTATGTTATTGTGTTTATAATGGTCAGTTAGAATTATGCTTTGTTTAAAGTCGGTGGTAACCTTACTTAGCGTAAAATTGTCACTGGCAACTCTCGTTATATCACCACAAGCTAGGCTAGAATTTGTATAATGTCTTAAATCTATACAAGAATAATATACTTTAGCTTCGTTCTGATCTGTAAAATTCTTTTTTATAATAATTTTGTATATTATTGGCACACTGTACTCCATTCGTCCATTTCCTTCTCTCCATTCGATATTGTCAAAATTTTGAATACTTGACACGTTCGGTACAATTTCTAGACAGTATTTAGTGCTATCTTTTTGTAATTGCTGCATTAAAGGCATGAATTTAACTTTGATAACTGTGTTCTGCATTTTGGAAGTATTATTCAATCACTGAAAAAAAGGTAAAATAAATGCAAAAACAAAATATCCGGCTAATTATATATCGGAATATGCCGGCTGATCCAATATTGTTGTAATCTATGGATATTTAATCTGTCGCCAATTCTTCTAGTTGGCAACGTATTGTTCGATTTGCGAGGCTATTTTATCATCTTTTTAAAAGAACTGTCATAACTTAGTGCCCCTTGGAAATTTTTCTGCGTTAAGCCTATTTTGAAATTGCACCTTTCGTAATGAAAACCAATATTCGAAAAAAATATGGATACATAGAAATAATATACATGTAGAGTAAGCGAGTCATAAGCGCGTATATAACTAAAAATGGCGCGTTCATAAAAAGAAAAAGAAAGAAACTTGCATGTGGTATACGTGCTATACGGAGATGCGTGAACTTGTTGGCGGATATAGTCATTTATAAAGAGAAACGAGTACCAAATTCATTATCTTTCTCTCTCTATTAAACGAGACTACTTTTGGCTTGCCTGCTCCACGTCTTGCGCCACGTGTCGGCTGTCACCTGTCATTTTTTGCTGGCAGTTTGTTTCATTTTATTGTCTATACGTAAAATCAACGGGAATCAGTTTGCACAGAACATACCAGCGTCAATTAGATATCTGTCTGAACAATAACTGTCGAAAGCAGCCGTAAAAAATTTATAAGATGGAAACCTCACTCTTCACGGAAATATATTTTTGTCAAACAGATGACAGCCTTGCAATGTGGTGGCGCATTGATAAAAAATTCCCAAACAAAAACCAACCAGCTGACAAAGATTAGCAAAGACACTGTTGATTGTCCGGAATCTGTCAACTGTAGTCCAGGTACTCATTATAATTACAGATCATCTATATTCATCTCATCTGATATTATCTCAATATAATTATAATTAGAACAGATAATCATTGACATATAAGAGTTATTGTTGTAAGGCTGCAGTTGGTCCTTCCGATATATTGTTTAAGGATCACTATATCATCTATATATCATCACTATATCATCTATATCATCTATATATCTATCCTTAAACAATATATCATCCGATATATTGTTTAAGGATCACTTCCGATATATTGTTTAAGGATATTTCAGTATGCTCTATAAAGTGATGAAATATTAATATATTTTAAAAGTTCCTTATTAATTTAGTAAAATAAATTTCAATACAATTTAAGAAGAGACAAAGTGTCTTTTCATTATTACCAAATACCTTGATTAGATGAAACAATAAAATTCTTAATCCCTATGTAGATGACATCAAGTATTTGACAAATTAAGTTTTTGTTTTGTCTGCTGTGTCTGATCGTTACTTGCGGAAAAATAATAAATTTTTGTTTCATCATTCTGATATATCATGGGTTTTATCAACGTGAACGTGCTTCACACAATTAAGGATTCGATAATTTCCAACTCGTATTCTCGGATTAAGAGATTGTACGTTCAACGGCCATAAAACGATAAGCCAGGCTTTTGAAATGATTATTTTCTTTATTATCATCAACCTGTGCAAATTCACTGCTGGACATAGGCTCAACCCTGAAAGGTTATGATCTTTTATCCGCACCCTGGGCATAGCGGTTGGGGACAGCACGGCTTATACCTACTACGCTTTTGCCTATATAATGCAAATTATTTACATACCTGTGAACAATCGACCGAACACTTAAAATTTGTTTCGTAGAAATTGTCTTCAACTCCTAATTTTAATAAAATTTTGGGTGTCACAAATGCGTTGTATTTTTGTTGACAGTACTTATTTATTTTTATGTCACATTAATAACGTTGCCAAGAAAATAAATAGCACGTTACGGAAAAGGTGTGCTTACAACAAACGAGTCGTATATTACGCAAATTACCAACAAATGTGACGAAACCTGTTGCTTTGCAGATTATGCCGGATATATTATAAGTATAATATTAAGTTATTAGTAAATAAAAAGTGTAATGAAACGTATGATGAAAAATTAGTAAACATAGTCCGCAGAGGTATACTACACTCTCACAATTCACCAATCATGTTATACATACATTCCAATATGGAATTGGGGTTGAGCGTATTGCTATTCACCGGGCACGCATCGGGACGGACCCGTGTTATTACTAGAAATTTCACGGCAAAAGGTGATCTATACGTACTCCTAAGAACTACAAACCCTGTACTGTTAAGTAATCGTTCAGAGGACCCTTCAGTATATTTGATTGTTGAGATGGAGCTCGTGAAGCTATATTCAGTTAACTAAAAAATATATAAAAAATATATGTATCATTTTGCCCAGTGCATGGCAGTAGACTCCTATTCTATAGTGGGATGTTAACGTAATTGGTGAAACGTGAGAGATTTCAGGCGTGACTTTACATTATATATTTATCTATATCAAAAAATATTCCACAATTTCACCATATCATTGACAGTAAACTGATTACTTCACGCAATAGTTTAAGTATACAAATATTAACCCATGCAACATTTGGTCTCCTTAGTGCGCACACCAAATACAATGATATTATATGAAAACTGGTTGGTAAACAAGATATTGTTATCGATTTAAGTATAAACGATCATCCATAACTCCGGCTGGATAAAGTATGTGATACGTTTATAAGACCATACAAAGATATCAGAGACAATTTATTCATTTGTCATCGTGGATATATGTAATATATGTACCTACATAAGTATACTTTTTTATATGTTTGTACGTTTGTTGGTATAGGGCTGTATTTTTTGTCTATACAAGTACTTATTGTCTCTTACTGTTTGCAGTTAGACCTCAACAGAAGAACACAGATAAAAGAACACGAGAAACCAATGTCTTTCCCTTTATAGAAACTAAAAGAAATGTGTTATAGGGATATATTCCTAATTATACTAATTATTAAATTGCTCTTTAGCCTCGTCAGATTTATTGTAATTTTGAACCAAAGTGCCTCATTGGATACATTTGAAAACGAAAAAAAAAAGTTCAATGAATTGGATACATACTAAGATCATATTTGTCATTGCTACATGCAGAGTCAAAGTCAAAGTCAAAAAAGATTTATTTATATAGGATATGCAATCACATATAAACATGCAATGAGGACAATTTCAATAGTGCGTTAATACTTTGATTAGGGTCATCTGTAAAAAGCGTTCGATGTTATGTGTTGTTGAATAAAAGCACTACTGATGGAAACTTACATGTGACGGATGCAATCTGTTACTTAGTTACTTAGTCCAATCTGTTACTTAGTTACTTAGTGGTATATTCCGTTTTGGTAAACTAAATTTTTTAGCATAAAACTTTAAGCAATGTTTTGAACTGGACTAAAGAATAAAACCACTTTTTGAAATGCCATTTTTTATTTTTAAAACCCTTTCTAACATTTTACATTACATGTACATAATACACCGCGACAATAATTTCAAACTATTTACAGATAGATTTCAATAACGATATGCTATAAAAATTTATTGCTTCTAAAGTTGCGTTTAGTTTTCGGACTAGTTATTAACATTATTGCAATCATTCTTTTAATATATTTGAAGTTTGTCACTTAAATAATATAAAAATGTACTATAAAGCAAAACGGGTCAGAGGATTATCATACACGTATTCAAATTTAAAATTATTTTCGTTGTAAAACTCATAGTGATCTCACTTCTCAAATAAATTACAACTCAACACATTCCGGTTTAATACTACAGTTTGCATAAACGAGATCTAAAATAAAACATGAACAGCTATTCGAGCTATTTTTTTATTATTAACGACAGGATTTATTAAAAATAAAATGAATAAAATAGCAAACGACTTAATTTACACATTGGGATAGAATAGTTACTTTGAAACCAATAATTATTCTACAGTTCAAAGTGATTAATTACGTCGTACCTATATTAAAACTTGGAATATATTACTATAAATATATACAATTTATGAACCTACTTTGGTCTTCATTTTTTACTACTACATGACTACACATTTGAGATCATTTCGAAAGCCAATCTTTATATACATAATTTAATAGTAAGTACACCGTTTATATTATATTATATATAACTTAATATAGCGGTATTGTAAACTATTTTATCGTATTCCAAATTAATTATATAAAAATGTAAAATGTTCACTAGTAATTAATTATTTACACCTGCTATTTTACAAATATCGTTTTTTTTATCACGTAACTTCACGCCTGTAATCCCCGAAGAGGTAGGCAGAGGAATGCACAACATTCCCACGTTTCACCGGTTACG
>DWEJ01000935.1:0-14398 GCA_018245835.1 Mysoria sejanus stolli
ATACGCTAAACGTCATGTTTACTTAGCATACAATTGTCAACGACACGGATTGACCTAATGATTCACTGACCATAAACATCGCTTATCCTCGTGTGACGTAACTTTAGTAATTCTATGTGACAGCTTTACGTATTATGTCATTAAATTGCGATTCTCTATCGTAATCTATTTCCCTGTATTTCTGATATTTTTTTGTAAACAGCACAATACATTCCTAAGTTCTAGACATCGCTAAGAGACACTAAAACTACACATGTATCTGAAATATATGTTGAGAACCACACGGTAGGATAACTTTCTACGTTTTAGCATTCGCCGCGAACAAAGCTACGCGTTTTACCTAAGTGGGGATTCTGTTCTTTTAAAAGTTCGAAGACATCTTTCTGAACTACCATTCGCTCGGCACATAAAATATATTTTATGACACTGGCGCAAAACATCAAAACTGTCAGTAACAAGTTGGGTTGAGGGTAAAATAAATTTTCGTGCAAATGTTCAACTTTCCATCAAATCCTGGTCGACGCAAGACCCAATTTGATAATAGCCATCACGTCCCAACCTAACGCTAATGATCGTTGATAAAGTGGTCCAAAGATGAAGATTGTACTACATGCATTTTGTGCACGTAATATTTAAGTCGTAGAGTGCGTTTACGATAATAACGAAGCTTATTATTTTTTATGTGACTCTCCGGCAACTCTCGCCCGCTCAACTCTCAACTCGGCTCAATCCCGAACTCAAACTTTAAACAAGCTTCATCTTAGGATAGTTATAAGTACTTGAAATAATATGTGAATTTATTGTTAAATTAAAAATTGCAAATTATTAAATTAATGCTGTAAATACATACATTATTAAATCCAACTATTCCTTTGTCACAGGTTTTCCTAAAAGGCTATTGATAGCTACATCGGTCGCAGTAATAATCGCCATGTGTCTGAGCCCGACTGAAGCACGCTCGGTGGAACACAGGAGACGCCACCAAAGGAGGCAACCAGAGAACATGGCGCTGCTAATAACCAAAGATACGTCCGCATCTATGAAACGACCAAAAAATCCGAGCATCGAACTATACAAGAATGCAACTAGAAAGATTACTAAAAAAGTACGCAACACAAAAAGATTTTTCGATCAGGAAAGGAGGATTTTGAATGAAACCAAGGAGTACAGAGACGGCATGCCGGATTGGCTGCCCACTGTAAACTTTGTCGATATCCACTTCCACGACTACAAGACATCTAGAAAAGTCGGTGCGTCGATAACGGAAAGAAAGGTAAGAATCATATGTACAAAAGTATCAAAATCCACATCTGATATTCTAGTTTCAAACACTAAACCATTACATATTAAAATAGATGATTTCGCTTTGAACTCAAAGCGAATCTTAATATTTGGAGTAGAGCTTAAACAGTCTGACAGTGTAATTACTGTGGCCGATCATTTCACGTCATGAGGGTGTGGTGGACCAGCCCATCAGTCTTTTTGTTTCACGTTCAATGTTTTTACATCATTTTTAATTTATTTTTGCTTTATTTGAGACAAAGGATTCTCGTGTACATTAGCCTGGTCGAGGCTGACCGTTGCAACGTAAATGAGGTTCCGCCGCGCCAAATTACATGTGGCCGGCGTTTCTACCACGTTTATTTACTTCACATTGTACTTAAGGGCAATAACTAGAAGTGCAAGCCCTTAATTTTTACCGCCGCGTTTTATTAAAAAATCGACGCACTTTTTAAGCTATTATATGCCCTTAATAAAAACAATATTGCCTCGCTGCTGAAACTTTGCGTCTCAGCGTCGATTCAATCTTAGCGGAAAGTGTAGTATGTGAAATTGAATACGGTAAACGTAAAAAAAGAAACAATTTACACAGCCTGTTAAGTTGAATAATTATGTGCAAAAAAAGGACACACTCATAACTAATACCAATGAACAATGACCTCAACTGGCTGTCCGTTGGTATTGTAAAGCTAACTTAAACGCAAGATAAAGAGGTTCCCGTGTTGCTGGTGGCATATAAATCTGTAGCTTTGTTTAGTCTCAGTTGGAGAAGCGCAAAGCATGGATCCAGTTAAATGTTTCGAAGAAATTTGCATAGATGGCCGCCACCCGATTTAGCGCTGCACACGCGATCTTAAACTGAACCTTTAATAACAATACTCGCCAAACATGTTTCATTAACTATTTCATTTTATAATATGCCTTCACATGATTTAATAACAAAAGATCATGCTATGTATACAATTTACATTTCAACAGCTTATCACAAAGCTAATATTGACACTGGAGATTCATTTAAAAATCTTTACGCTCAAGGGCTGTGTGCAACACAAATATGTAAATGAAACAAATAGCGTCCAATGTATTTATAGTTTCAATTGTACTCACCGCCTCCGTTCAACAAAATCTAAAATCCACAATCGTTTTGTAACGGGCCTCACGAAGCTTTTATTGTTTACCGAACACACATCTGGACCGCGAGACTTTCTATTACGTATTCATATTGGACACCGACTAATTAGTACACAAAAGTTAATGTGATATGACACGAGACAATATGCATGTGGACATTTAGCGCTCGATGTCCTTAAGTATAAGGGCGAGCCTTACTTTGGGCGTGTTGTACACTAAATTATTTTCTAACACAGCCGTGCGGAGTCACCCGGTATCCATGTCAATGAATATTAAATATTTCTTGTGTATGTCTCGACAGTTCGTCAATGCACGGCCACTTAAGAAATTTAAATATTTGACGTTGGGCAAAGGAAAGCGTTAGAATTCAAGTGATCTCAGCTACGTTCGGCTCTCAGTTGACTTACGAACAATTTAAAAATTAAATAATGCTCAAATGAGACGTTAAAACAGCGTGTGGAGTATAGAGTAATATGGATATGCTCTTTTATAATCTAAAGAAAAAAATTACAATATTAATACACAAAGGCAATTTGAATGCACATTATAAAGTAAAGTTTATCCATAATACAAGATAACTAGTTTCCAAGCGGAAAGTTGTAGTTATATTTACATATAGCGGATTTATACCTTTTAAACGATTCCGTAAGCTTTTGCATTAAATATATTTATATTTAGTCGAAGTTATCTATTCAGTTTCCGTCGCGGAGAGCAAAGGGCAGGCATTCCACAGTATTAGCACGAACGCTTTCATGGTGACAGAGCGCGCTCAAGCGGTCGCACCGTCCGCGTTTAGTGTTTGTTCAGTATTTACGATTTAACAAAACAACACGAAATGTTAAAAACACATTATTTGTCCGAGTGAGACGAATGTGAACTTACGATTCCGGCACGGCGCGTTTGTCTTCAACACGCACCGCGTTGCTCGCGAGCCTCTTTAACGCAAATGTACGGCTCATTGTCGGGTTTTCAGTGTTAATACTCCGCCATATTTGTTCGCAGAGTTTGACGCTTTTATTATGGTGCTCGCACAGTTCCTCAGCGCGTCCCTGGTCACAATGCTCCGCGCAGCGCGGCGCAATCGCCTCAGCCGAACGGTTTTATGAACCGTAAAATATTAACGATTAATTTTGTTAAATCGATCGGTTATTACGCTTTGAATGTCCAATATTATATATTGGTAATTGTCTGTATATTGGTATGATTAAACGAAAAGGAATGCTCGCTGAGGAAACCCAATAGGAAGTGAATAAGTGGGGTTATATAACTTAAAAATTAAATTAAAATATTATAGTTTAATATTGTTTTTATGGCACTTTAAATAGTGATTGTGTATTAATTCCTCATTTAGTCTCTTACTCGCGTCTAGTAGGATTCCAATCCTAAATATTTACCTATATAGCTTTTGGTGCGTTTTAAGAATCACTGTCATTCGTTACAATATTGAAGGAAAATTTCTATAAAATTACACTTTAGATAAATGAGGTTGAAATCTACCAACCTGGAGTTGGATAATAGCATATCATCATCATCATCACAATGATAATGGTGATGATATTGTTCATGTTGACAATAAATGACGATGGTATCAATGTTGATAATAAAAGGATACGGTAAATATTAAAAAAAATTACTGGACACACCTCCGATTGG
The DNA here is from genome assembly GCA_018245835.1 of Mysoria sejanus stolli. NCBI lineage: Eukaryota > Metazoa > Arthropoda > Insecta > Lepidoptera > Hesperiidae > Mysarbia > Mysarbia sejanus. Next base: position 4,066 of record DWEJ01000935.1, read on the forward strand.
AGATCGGTGGGAAATGGCAATACAGTTAGAATATTTGCGGAAATAAACCCGACCATAACTTTCCGGCGAGCGTGCTTTGAACGTCGACTATTACGTGAGTCACACAGCCCACGAGCGTTTCAGAAGAATTTCATTATGTCGCAGCGACGTATGATTTGGCGCACAAATTGTGTATTAATTACTAGTGGCGCTACTGGATAACGCGATGTTCCCGGAATAAGTAATGAGTGCTCTCGTGAATGGGATGAGTTCATTCATTACTCCCAACTCGAAGAGGATAGTTCGTGAAATATTAGTCACGCTCGTAATTCATTGTGTTACTCAATATTCATTGATGACATAATTGTAACGTACTGCGTGACGTTCGTTGTGACAATGACAGTCACGGCAAATTAATTATGCACGAGTTAAATTTTTCTCCTACATTTTTCAAAATAAAACATGATGATTCTGTCTCCTTCATTTTCCAAAATAAAACATGATGATACTAAAATTACAATTAAAATAATAATAACAAGCAATTTATAGAAATTGGTTTGTTTTGATCCAAAGAAACCTTGGATATTTATTTTTGTAATGCAACAATAAACAATACGTTACAAGCGCAGTCGTCGAGGTGAACCAGATCGCGTAGTATCCTTATACGCTTTTCGCTAGACATCTATCGCCGCACGTCTATCACTGTCTAAAGAACACCACCAGTGCCCACTGGTGTGCCCACTGCTGTGCTAATAGTGAATACAATATCGTAGTTGGGTCATGTGGAAACCTGTATAGACAAACCCATTAAACAACCAACCACAACATAGTGTCTATTGTCAATGTGTTCGTGCAAAATAAACAATGTCGACGTGCAATATTATATCTAGACTTCATGATACAAGAATATGAAGTTTAAATCAGCATAGACATCAAGCAAATGCACTAGTTATACCCGTTTTCATGTTACATTGTGGAAAGAAATCGTTTATTCACATCATACTTAATTGCATATTATAAATTTAAAAAAAATAAAAAAAAACCTAAAACATGCATATGGGGTCTGCAAGGATCGAGTTATTTGGGACACGGTGCGCTCTACCTAACTCACAAGGAAAGTAGCTTGATGATATAATAATAATAATAGGGTAAATTCCTAATTTATTTACCAACTCACAGAAACTTGGAACAGTTGTCTGCTGTAAATAACTCAAAAGGCCTTTTGCGACATAATCAATAAATAAACATTATCGCGTTCATAATTCCATAAATCATACATCATGATATAAAACAAGAATATTGCGACATTTTAAATAATATTTTTAATAATATTGAACAGAGATCTTAGATAAGACTTTATAGGAATCACCTATGCACATTGTATTAGCCGCTAAGTTTAAAATTAACTGTTCCTCATGACAAGTTACGCATACATTGAAAACGCAATAAATTGAGACTTATTCACAATAAAGTATAGATGTCTTCGATATCTTAACATTTTGTGGAATAAAGCTGTGGACTCAATAACTGTTCCATATGGACCAGAATTGTGTACATTGGGTAATAGATAGATAAGTATAGATAGATAGATATTGATAGATAGATATAGATATAATTGCAGTATTTGTAACCTTTGCGGGCCGCCTATTAAGACCTTTAAATGATTCATTAGGAATTTAAGCCACATGACAACGAGTGAATCAGTTGCGTCTATTTTAGTTTCAAACTCATGAACTCTGTTGTCATTATTAAATATTCATTAAATAAATAGAATGTTATATGCGTAACGCATTCTTGAACAAATTCAAATTAACATTCAATCTGTTACGAATACTATAACTTCGATACAACTAAAAGTAATTATGAAGCTTGAATTAAAAATAGATTTAAGTTATGCGACGTAATATGCATGTCTCGGTGTATATTTACATGAATAGCTATAACGATCACAAATGCTTATGGTTCATACAGCCTCGACACGAATTAGCGTTGTCGTAAAATATCCATGATATAAAGGCGATATTAATTCACACGTACTTATCTTCAAACTCTTATATCTTACAAATCAAATCTGGCATCATGACATTCTTCGTTATTTTTGTATTTGTATCCCATTTTCTACATGTATAGGTATATAAAGTATGCGATAAAATATTTATGTTTGTATCTTTTGTTGCAGTTTGCATATCTTATGCCGAAACTCTACAAGTCGCTGAATGAGTATTACGTGATATTCAAACGACTGAGCAACGTTCAAGTAGAATTCCCAGACGACCCGTTCAACTCCTATAAAATAATACGCCAGAAATTGATCGAGGATACATTGCATCGGCTGTACAGCACTATCGCGGAAATATCTGAAAACATGTACGCTGTGAATATGACAGTGCCGCCCTTCGACGAGAGCCGGATGAAGCTGGACTCGCTTGAAATGAAAGTCGACGCGACACAGTGCCTCAAGAACGACTACATAACGTTCCGTGGTTACGGCAATTTACTAAACAACTGGTACTCCGAGTTCAGGTGTCCAAGGAACAAGAAGAACACGAGAAAGTGCAAGGACTTCGAGACGAAACTCGATATAAAGAGAGGGAACAGACGCTCTAGATTGAACAAAACCAACTTATCTTCATTGAGTTGAATAGGTATTGAATACCACCCATTTGTTATTGATAAAATCCGTTTTCGAACTAAGTATTTATTCCATTACGTAACATAACGTCGCTTTTATGTTTATTTATTTTAGAATAGTTAAATGTGCGCTCTCTGTTACTATAAAGAAAAAGAAATTTAAACTATTTGACGAGACACCGTTTGTCGACTAAGTAATGGGTACTTTCTCTGTGATATTTAGTATTCTTTAGTTATTAAATGTTAATTTATTAAATGATTTAGTATTTAAGTTGTTTTCATAAGTTCCTTTGCACTATACTATTAAATTTTAGTCTTTTCTCTCCTCGCTAATCTGTTGTACAAATGCCTTAGAAGTATTATTATTATTCTTATTTATTTACTCGTTTCAATACACTCTTGTGAATCTTTTTTCAAATCTTTTAGCGATGATTATTAACAGAACTATATTTTAATCTCAACTAGTATTACTAAACGGCAACTGCCAGTTTAGAAATGAAAGACTTTTAGCCTATTTAACTCGTACTTATTTATATTATTTAGATGTAAGTTTGTATGTAAAAATCTGTGCCGTTAGCTACTTAATGATAATATGAACTCATTGATACCACGAGAATTTTACCGACATATAATGTACATATTTTTTTATTATTTTATTATACAGAAAATTTGTTACTGCAACAGAAAAAATGAGTACAGACATAAGCATTAAAATGAAATAAATTTTGAAATATGTAAAAATATGTTTTCTTTAATACCTCCAATGTTCCAGTACTTCAACATTTTTAAATCACATGTCCTAAGATATAGAAAACATAGCTGAAATTAAAGACGTTTCGTTTACTATGAACATACATGCAATACATGGAAAGTTTTTACCGAGCTTTTTCATACAAATTATTACCGACGTTAGTGTGAAATAATTGAGTCTATATGTAAGGAGAACGTGGAAATATAGTCATCTGCATAGGCCGTCTTAATAATATAATGTGAGTAGCCACACAGGCAGTCAACTTCGTTGATAAAAAACTACCTTTCTCTAGCAAATTTCTTAGCACCTATAGACGTTTCTATTAATGCAATGTTAATAAGTAATAACTTCGACTCTGATAAATGAAAAAATATATATTTGGTCTCTCGTTGGCCGTGTTGGTTGCAAGTGCGACTGCCGATCTGGAGGTCGCGGGTTCGATGCCCGGGTCAAACACTAAAAAAAAATTCTAATTTAGCTTTTCTAGTAGTGGTTCGAAGTCTGGATATGTGGCCGATGCATGACAATAGGCTCACCATCTACTCCATAGTGGGACGTAAACGTAACTGGTGAAAAGTGGGAGTGTTCTGCATACCTCTGCCTACCTCTTCGGGGATAACAGGCGTGAAGTTACGTTTGTTTTACATATTATCGACCTACTTTTTCTTATACTGTATGTTTATTATATACACGTATGTATATTATATTTACGAAAAATGTAATTATAATTACGTAGATAAGCTTCAATTTGTCGTAGCAGCGTCTTGATTCATCCAGATCAAGAAAACAAAATACACAAAATATTAAACTTAGTCTTAAAGACTAAGACTATTGTAGATATCATAAAAAGCGAGAAATGTTATAAATAAACACCTTTAACAATAAAATATACTATTACGGAAGCTAATGACATACATGACATTGCGATTTATATTGGTTAATACACAAAGTAGTAAAATATATATTTATTACATCTCGTCAACTTCTGAATAAACTATTCAACATCAATTGCGTCCAATAATAAGACAGACTTGACTTATAATATCGTAATCGGACATGAAGAATATAAATCAGTCATTATACAGTTGTAACATATGACAGTGACAAAGTGCCATCTATCGCCAATATTGAAAAGTATACAAATAGTTTCGTCTACTTGCCGCTAGAGCGCGGCAATAAATTCCGCCATCTAGCGGGACATATATTCAACTACTGTTTTACGCATTGAAATGAATGTAATAGTGTTCTTATTAACGCTAGATGGCGCCTATACATGCAACAAAAAAAATATTAAAGTCACATAAAACAACAGTCTAATATGAAATTTTAATTTTAAAGTTATCGATATTCAGACTAACCTCATATCTTTTGGAATCTATTATGGATACATAATACATTTTATTTTTAATAAGAATACCTATTTTTAGCAAAATTATTATGTACAAAGGATAATAATATAGGTATGTAATATGCGACACTAGTTACTAATCCAGCTTACTACAGAATACTTGACCTACTTATCCAGATTTATACTTGAAACAATAACTAAACCGTAATTGCTTAGTGACCTTCATACTTCAGGTGTAACGTTTCGGCAAGCGGTTTCCGTCGACAATTAATTTTATTAGTTGTGTTGAAATGTAACCAATGCACTTCGACCGCACATTTGACTAACATAATTATTTGATATGACGTTTGGTATGATTGTCCTTTGATACTGGGAACGGTTTGAAGATCAACACTTACCATATACATAACCAATTAATTTTTCCACAATTTCCTTTAAAATAATTGAGTAAGAGAACACAAAATTTTCTGTTCGAAAGACCGCACTATTGATTTGTAAAAGTAGTAAACTCGGTAAGCATAATTTTTTCTTTATGTGAATAATAATTTAGCCAAAAATTCAACATTGCAATAAACAAATAGCAATATCAAAGGTAGACGATCCACGTTTATTTCTTCATTCAATAATTATTCGTTGACCAGTTATCCATGAAAAACAGGTTAAAGACGTTTTTTCTGTAATTTTTGTACACGCTCTATTTATTTAGACCTAAAACTATCATTGTTAGACACATATAATTGGATTAAACAATAAGAGTCCATTATTTATATATTTCATGGACAATATAATTTATAGGTTATATTCTTTTAAGGATAAAAATAGTTCAGAAAATTTTATATTATATTTCGTGATCCTAATTAGTTAAGACTGGTCCGGGGTCCTGCGAGTCCGTCCATCAAGTCAACTTCGCTTATCACGTAGTCGAATATTTCCTATCATCATTCACTCATTCAAGTAAGAGTTGATATGAAATTTTTAATAGATAGAGTGTTTCAAGAGGAAGGTTCATATGTATAATAACATCCATTTTTGAGATTTCTAATGTGATGTCGTAAATAATTACATTTTTTCCGCTTACATTGCAAACGCAAGCTGAACCCTACGAGATTTATCAAAGTAATGTATTTGAGAATTGTAGAATTATAAAAATACTATAAAAAAGTCCGCGATAGCATGTCTCTATCTGTTATGGATATCCCACAATAACTACTTTTATGTTCCAAATTTCAATTAAATATATTACGTTATTTTTAATGCTGTTTTGTTCTGTTCAGTATTAATCGTTATGTAAAAAAAATATTTTTAGCTTTGCCTTTTAATATAGATCAAAATGTTCCTTTATACTATATGAATCAAACAAATACTTTAGAAGATATTACAGATATAAAATTAAACGCCACCAAAAAAATATTACCCACGCAAGCCAGCCAGCTCCATATGACATGTCGAGCTGTTGTTTGCGTCCCGCTCCTTAGCCCTCAACCTCACCTCGCCAGGTCATTTTGTCTAGGTATTTGGTATTTATCATTTCTTAGTGAAGCAACATTTCATCTAGGCTACTTTTCATCCTAGAATTCCCAAGAGGTCGGTATTTACGCGAGAAAAACTTTGTGACTATACTGATTTCCATGCGGGCGAAGCCGCGCGGGCATAGCTAGTTGAATATATTTGAAACGAGCCATAAACCGAAAACCAACATTGAGAGCTATTCATTTAGAGTACGATATACATACGCGTATTAGGATGATGACGAAGCACTGAAAAATATGATTAGGTATGAAGTCTTATAAATATATGTACTTTCTACTTGTTAACTGAAATAAAATGTCCATACTATTTATAATCGTAAGAAGATTCTTCAAGTTTCTTGTTTCTTCATAGACGTTCAATATTTCAACTTTTTGTTGCAGCTGAATCATTTTTTGGTGACCGTAATTGAAATAAGAAAATGACGTCAAATCAAATTTGAATTATAAGATAGCAACAACATTAATAAGCTAAATAATCTAACGTATTTTAAATGATGAGAAATGATTTCTTCTCTACGATTTCTTATTTGTACCATACAACACGTACATGAGTATGCCGACATAAATACTATCGTTTGAGTGGCGAGGTTCGCACGAAAGCCTCATTCGGAATCACACAATCTGTTAATGTTTAACTTAACACCATTTAGCACTTTGCATCTCACGGCTTAGTGGTTTGTGAACTGAAAATTGTATTATTATACGAATCAATTAATATCGGGCACGGCAAAGCTGTTGTGATTCTAATGTGCTAGCATTTAAAAATCTGTTAAATTCAATACTTCCTTAAATGCTAGCGGTACCGGCAATCATTGACTACAAGACAACAGTTGGATATTACGTGATAGATATTAAATACAAAAAAAATCATTCTCGTTTTCAATGATATGTTTTCTCTTACTACTATCGTGAGCAATATTTGAAAAGTTTAATCATAATTAAGATACATATCTATGTAATTTAGATACATCTATGTGGGACATCATATTATCTACTATGATGTCATCCTTGACGTGTTCGTGAATGGCGAAAATTAGGCTAAATAAATTTATGGGACCGAAGATGACTTGCAAATCCCAATTTGGTTTTGATACATAGATACATGCTAGCCTTTCTATCGACATGTCCGTTTAAATGGAGCATGCCCTTTCTCATATTTACATTAATACTTTCTTTGATACAAAACATCTTACATAAGAATTACGAACGCAGTCGGCGAGTGTCAAGCTGTAAATATACCGTAACACCTCGTCTCGACTGCGTTTGTTCTACTTTAATCTTACAGAATCTCCCCGGTGGTATTTTATCTCTGTGTTCTGGTGTGCACCAGAGCGATCACGCCAGCGTTGGAGTAGATATATATATACTATAATGATATATAGTAGATATATACTATAATGTATTCTCACTTGGTTTCTGGTGTGAATGATTATGTTTTAGTAGACAAAAAACATTACCGTTGTAAACTGTATGTTTTTAAAATAGTCCAAAATGAAATACGTATATTTGCAGCTGAAGTGAAGAATGCGCCCGTGACGGCCCGCAGGCGATGCGCCGCGCGGCTCCGCGCGCGCTGGTGCGGGCGTCGCGCGTATCATGCGCGCGCTAAACGTGACGGCGTGCGCGGCGTTGCTCGAGGACGTGCGCTGGGATGAGCCTGCCAGCGTCGCCAGCCTTGCCGTGCTCGCGCTCATCGACGTGCTAGTTATAGCCGGTGAGCTCTTTACTGTTATTATAAGCCATCATCATCATCTTTGGTATCCACACATATCGTTCGTGGGAAATATCTTTTCCCAAATTAAAAAACGCTATGATAGAATTTGCAAAATGCTATGATTTATTAGCTCTTTTGGTTTCGACAAGGAAACTCTCAAAAGATATCCCGATATCCTAGCAAACTTTTTATACTGCTTTTATTATTAAAAAGGTATGGACAAAAGAAATAATCAAGACAAAAACATAATAAACGCGGTCCAAGTGAGGTCGTTACGACGCATGTCCAACTGAACACTCGCTAATCGCATCACTACATAGTATAAAACAATAATTCATACTTAATATTATAAATTCGAAAGTAACTCTGTCTGTCTGTTACGCTTTCACGATACGTTAAACCACTTCATCGATTTTGATAAAATTTGGCATAAACATAAATAAGACGTTCAGAAAGGACATAGGATAGTTTTTATCCCAATAATCCTACAGGAACGGGAAATATAACGATTAATGTTGAAAAATCTTGCATGCTGGCAAATTTACCAGCGTGCGCCGCGAAAACCAAGAGAGATACAGCAAAGTAATGATTCCCGGATCGAACACTACAAATGATTTAGAAATTTTCTAATTTACAAATTTTCTGATTTAGAAAATGTCTAGAAATTTCCTAGAGAAATTCTAGAAGAATCTAAAAAATTAAATTTCATTCTAGTAGTGGCTCGGAGTCTGGATATGTGCCTGAATAGATGGCGATAGGCTCACCACCTATTCCATAGTGGGACGTAAAATGGATTACAGGCGTGAAAATAAAAAAAAAAAAAATTTTACTGTGTATGTACCTACATATGTTTATGTATGTCTGTGTATGAATTTAATAAACATTGATATTTAATATGGGCCTGTCATACGCTTTCACTGGCATTCAGACTATGCTCTATGCTCATGTATACCTTTGTTTAGGAAGTTACACAAAAATAAATAAATAAAAATATATAACTACTGATCTTTTTGTACTGTGACGCAGGCTTGCTCTTGTTCTCAACCCTCCCAAACCTAATTTTGTTCTGAAGTTCTGATACGTTATTCACAAATCTCGATCTGAGCTTAAGTTTCTTGTGCAGTTTAAACTCGTATATTTTCAAGGTACAATTAACATGTAATTCAGTCTCGCGGAATTTGCATCGTGATTGTGACGGCCTCAAAATGGAACAAATTTAAAATGTAACGATACATCGGAGCGTGTGAAATTGATTTTAAATAGTTATTTTAACACTCCCCGGATGTATGCAGAGCGTGATAAATGTAAACGGAGGACGTCAGAGTCTGTAGGGATAGAGAAGTCTGGTGTTTGGTGTTGTTATACAAATTATACATACGCTTCTAGTATTCCGGCAATAAGTAGATTTTGCCAAAAATACTTGAGTAGTGATTGTCGGTCAAACTAGACATGTCGGGCTACATACAAAGTACAGAACGGTAAATATTTGGAGGCGCTACAAAATGATGTAAGAACTCGGCTAGGGTTGTCACAAATTTTAGACGCCTAGCTCATCGGTCATTAAACTGATGCCATGTTAAAAAAACGTAACATTAAGCCTGTAACCCTCGAAGAGGTAGGCAGGCAAGTGTAGTACACTTACACTTTATCACGTGGCACTAGTTGCGTTTCCGTCCCACAATGAAATGGGTGGTGGTGTCTATTGCCATGCACTGGGTACAAATTTACACCCCGACCAGCTATTAGGAATTTTAACTTTGAAAACCAAATAACACTCGACCCGGGAATCGTACCTAAAACCTCTCGCTCAACACTTCCCCTGGCAACCGACCGACCGACTTAGACCAACGAAGCTAGCAAGTAGTTAACTTTTCCGGTTGTAAAATTTTACAGCCTGCAAAATAATAAATACAAAATGAATAAGTGGCAACCCTACCGGTGTGTGTTCTCTGACCTAATGGCCAATAGCAGGTGTGGGAGATAACGCGGTGAGTGCGTGACTGTTTGTGTGTGTTCAAACAATGCGTGCCGGTACGTAGTCGTCGGAATGTTTCAGGTGTTGTTCAGAGTGTGGGCTTTGTGTAGAGGCGGGTAATTGATACAACTGAGATATGAATTAGAATTATAGTGAGTATAAAAACACTGTCACAGTGTTCGTTGCCTCGTTGGTCGTGTTGGTTGCAAGTGCGACTACCGATCGGGAGGTCCCGGGTTCGACTCCCGCATCGAACACTACAAAATTTTCTAATTTAGATTTTCTAGTAGTCGCTCAGAAGCTGGATATGTGCCCGGTGCATGGCAATGGGCTCACCACCTATTCCATAGTGGGATGTAAACGTAACTGGTGAATCGTGGGAGTGTTCTGCATTCCTCTGCCTACC
>DWEJ01000936.1:0-14393 GCA_018245835.1 Mysoria sejanus stolli
ACGAGATCGGTATTTACGCAGGAAAAACTTTGTGATACACTGATTTACATGCGGGCGAAGCCGCGGGCACAGCTAGTGTTATATATGCGAAAGTAAATCGTTCTGCTCAGTTTATATATTTTTTTACTACCAAATTCTAAACCGATACAGATGTAATGTTATGCATACATGGAGAAAATTTGAAGAATATGCAAGAATATTGTTGATAAAAAAATCTGATCTGTTATCATTTTCATAACAAAACACTTTCTGAAAAATCAACTGGGAGCAAAAGCAAAAGCTAGTGTCTTTATCTGTATTGTCCGTCATGGACTTCATTTATAATATTTAATGTGTTTTTTGTATCACGCCATGTAATTTTTCGGGGAGCAAATGAAATTAATTTTCAACACACTCAGCACTCGAAACTTTCATATTCAAGGTAACACGCGAGCCATAATTACTAATGATAGGGTAAAAATGTACCAAAACACAAGTGGGAAATGTACCCCGGCTACCTTAAATATCGTAAGGCATTTTAGTTTTTATCATAAGAGTCTTTACGTTCACAATCCAACGGGCGTCACTGGACTCCATGGCGTAGTAAAACGTATCGTGATTTACACCAATAGATTCGAGCTACAAACGCTTGTGATTTCAGCCTAATAAATTGTTGTTCGGAACCAGACCAGGGCTCACGCGAGCCTATCGTAAATTTTAATATTGTATAGAAAAGTGGCCATTACATGAAATTAAAACAAATTAAAGTTTTATGGTATGCGAAATAAATTTAAATTTATGAAACAACATATTTCGTTACAGATTTTTAATTTTAAAATGTACATATTGTATGTATGTATGTACGTATTTAAGTAAAACCGTATAAAGGCGCCGGAACATACGTACGGTTCGTCCAGGGTCCAGAGCAGTGGCATAATTGTTAGTACAGTAGTATTTCACCAGAATAACTATTAATTATAAATTGGAAGTCTTACTAACGAGTAACGGTAACTGGAAGCTTTAGTCACACAAAAAAATACAAAGGTCAAGTACTTTCATGGTAATCCTTAAGCAATCAAGACCAGGTAAAAGTAAAATGTGCAAGACGATGAGATATTTTATCAATATAGATTCAGGCCAAGTGACACTCGGTATGGTTCGGAATGGAGAGCGTGAGATGTCGGCTACATGTGTGGGTGACAGAGAAAACACGGTGATGAAAGATGATACTGGAATATTTGTTAAGCCGTAAAAATTACCAGCAAGTGGGAGCACTTATTGTGAGATCATAAATACATTGTAAACAGAATCAAATCTCACGATCGAGCACTCTCGCATATTTATAAACCATAATCTAATTTTTGTGGCATGCAGTGAAACGTACGCCATTTAAATGAAAGCACATTAACAAAAAGTTATTAATACAGAAAATTATTTCACTTTGAAAAGTCAAGAAAGCGTAACCCTATGTGACGGCTCTCTTGTTAAGCAAGCAACAAAACAAACACGACAATGCTCATTCACAATACTATACAAAGGTCAGACAACCAACCGCCTACCGAATGTATACAAAATATAATAAAGAATACAATTCTGACACAATTCAATCAATCCACAGCGTTCGACGGAAACGTCGAGAAAGTTACGGAGAAAGTGAAGGAAGTCTAGAAGATGTTTTGAAAACAAAATGGCCTGGAAGTAAATAGCGAACTGTCCGCGAAGTAATTTTAGCTAATTAGATTTCACCGTCTACATGAAAGCTCACTCGAGCTTTCAGCGATTGGTACACTTGACGCGGAATGTTTGTTTAATAATAACGTCAAGGATTATTTAAAATGTCAAGCGTCAAACATGTATTAAAGTTTTGTAATTTTTGCAATCAAAAGTAAATTTACAAATAATAATCAAATGCATATCCGAATGAAATAACGTAAAATGACAAAGATACACAAACAAAATTTCAAAATATAATATAAAGTATAGTATAAAACGATGTGTCAAATATATTTCTCAATATTTTTTTACGTACATAAGATTTAAGAACAGTTATGTCACCGACGAGTCTCCTAAAGGCGCCACGCTGGTAGCAATGAAACGGCGCGTTAACTACGACATTGACATTGAAACGGTCGTTCGTTACAGCGGCGGCTGTTTTGTAATCACTTGTCACCGGACCCTGACGACGCTCGTTGTTCGGCACCTCCATTATACACCATTTAGATAACATCCGTTTAATCAAATTAACGTCCCATCCAAATGGCCACAAATTTTGCTCACATTCTTCTATTGCCAACTCAACTATTTTCATTGTTTACGAGAATTCCTTACAGGTATATAATGTTGTAAATACTTTATTCGTTAAACAAGAGTCATTATTACAGTGCTCAAGTCATGGAGAATTGCGATTTTTAATTTAACTACCGATGACAAACAATAATTTAATCATATAAATCAAAGAGCTCGAAAATTATAGATAACAAAAATTTGCTTCAATCGATTCTTCTAGAATGTCACTAGTCGAAATTAAAACTGTACCGTATACGAGTACAATTGAGTTCGCACTGAAGACGAGCGATGAACAGAGTAACATCATCTAAATGTAATCGGGGTTACCGTCAGCGTTGGCTGCTCATTATAATATTAAGGGCCAATGGAAGGCGTCGTCGGCGGGCCACAATTCATCTTAGGGACAAAGCAACGGACCATTAACTCACTTGTCTAAGGCACCTCAATGGAAAGTAACACAAGTGGAACGAGATACACCGCTGACGTTAATTGAGGTTATCGGTCAGTTAAAATAGAAATATAATTACCTACTTGAAACACGAAAACCCGCGAACATCTAGATAAGCTACACAGTGAGATTCGTCGGAATTTGAAGATGTAACGGAGTCGCTAGATAATACGAGCGCGTTCCAGTTTATAAGTAATTTATTTCACGCTATATCGTCCGTGAGAAATGCAGTTGCATCTTCTGTGTCTATCGAATTTGGAATAATCACATTAAAATTTTAGCCATTTAACATTTTTAGTAGTTTCCTCAATAGATTATTGTAAATGTCAAACTTGAGAAATAAACGTAAACATATTATTACGCAAGTTGGTGGCAATATATTTTTTATCACACGATGATGCAACCCGATCGCCCGCATCGTTATCGCGGCTAAACTTTAAAAACACAAAAGGCAAAGTATTTGAGGACGCGCCAGACATAACACCATCGAAATTTCACGGGCGATTTAACTCGAAAACGAGCAAAAAATCGGTAGGAGGCTAACGCTTGACTTGACCGCACCTCACTACTAAGTATTCTCAATATAAACTACTTAAACAAAAAAAAATTGACGCGACTAAAAACTTAAATGATTTTAAGACCTACAACATTATGTATTTTCTTTTTGGTTTTCCTTATATGCAAATAGAAATGGAATAAAATAGTAGGTTATATTTCGCGCAATGAAAGCCATTGAAATTTTAAAATGTTTATTTACAACCCTGGACTTGTTACATGTAACATTACATGTAACATTACAATAGAGAGATCTTACATACATATCTTCCAATGTCTGGCCTATATCATCAAGATTGATGAGTCTTGGCCTCCCTCGACACCTGCGTCCGTCAACATTCGTATTGTGTATCTGCTTCGTCATTCTTTCATCAGCCATTCCCCCAATGAGAGAGATGTCATTATCAACGAAAAAAATAACTGTCCTCCGGGGCAAAATAACATGACGTATAAATGAATAACATGTGTCGGAGGAACAAGAGAATTGTTACGCAACAGTTAACAAGTTGGACGGCGGCGCGGCCAGAGCGCATCGGTTTAGTTCTGGCACCGATGATACAACGCCCGAGACAACAACGACACTGTTTTTGAATTTGAAGTTCAATTTTACGGAACAACAGCTCCATGCCCACGCGGGCTTCTCGTTTATAATAATTAGCACCGATATCGTTATGTGAATTATGTACGGTCCAATTGTCTATAGTAGCGTGATTAATAAATTATTCGACGTTCAAAAATAACGGAAACAAATATGCCATGGTGTTCAGCATTTTAATATAAACAGTTGCAAGTGAATTAACGAAACTACCAGTCGATGCTGATAAGTTGAACAACTCAAATGAAGCGTAGATTCGTAATATTGTTGTAAGAAGCAAGGACATAAACCAATTCAGGTAAAGGATACTGTGAAGTAGTTTGAAAATACTGATATAAAGTAATACTGATATAAAGTAAGGTGACTCAAAATACTGATATAAACTCCAAATGCTGATATAAAGTAAGGTGATTTTCATAAAACACATAAATATGTGAAATTTAATGTAAATAATTAATGTTATACGAAAATGTAAATCACGCCTATGATCCGGAAGAGGTAGGTACCGGTGTGTAGTACACTCACACGTTTCAGCAGCTACGCTTACGTCCCACTATATGAAAATGTGAATCGGCGAAATATTCATGTAACACGTGACTATCGACATTCAGGACGCTACAGTCACACAATAGCCCGTGAACAACATTTACACATTACTAATATGTCAGTTTTATGGCATACTTAGATCATAAAGAAAGAGTATTGTTTTGGGGAAACGCCAACGCTAGTCGAGCTGACCTCTTACAGCAAAGTAGTTATGATTTGATGAGAAGGCTTTTTTATTTCCAAACTGCAAATTAGTCGACATTAGTATTTTTATTACGGTAGCTGCAAGAACATTCGCCACACATATGACAGCATTTATATCTCTTTGTGCT
The DNA here is from genome assembly GCA_018245835.1 of Mysoria sejanus stolli. Taxonomy (NCBI): domain Eukaryota; kingdom Metazoa; phylum Arthropoda; class Insecta; order Lepidoptera; family Hesperiidae; genus Mysarbia; species Mysarbia sejanus. The sequence continues at coordinate 4,742 of DWEJ01000936.1, forward strand.
CCTTTGATTGCACTTTTTTTTCTTATTACTTTATTATTATTGTACTAACGTAACATACAACCTTTCCCTTCTTACTGCTGGTCATTCTACTTCTTTTAATAAGAAATTCTTATACATGCAGTAGGCTGCAGGCTGCAGTTCGCTTTTGGCTGCTCTTCTTCTCAATATTCTTCGAGCTCAGTCCTAAGACTCTTAAAAAGCTCAAATTAAAAAATTACTATTTATATAACTGTGGCGCAAAAAATTATTCTTTTCGCTTCGATCCTGAATTATATTTGTTATCATAGTTACAAATAGGATATTTATAGCTGTTATTTTGACGGTTGTACACCCCTACCCATATTACTTGTCTACCATTCTTCTATCTCGAGGTTCACTGGAAGAAATCGCTTTGATAGCGATGAGGCCTTAGATTTTGTAGGCTTCATATAATTAAGAATAAAAGCACGTTAAAAATCTCACGATCCCGACACTAAAATACAATTATGCAAAAAAAAACAATATGACTAACAAGAAAATATATTTGCTGTTGTATCTTCTGCTTACCGCGTGAGGACATAGGGCAGAGATATGTATATATTTTCTTTTGTAAAATACACTTTTTTTAGTAGTTTTGACTGCATCGTTATTGCAAGTAGCCGCCGCCATCCGGTTCGCCACGTATGCGCGTGTAAGTAATCCACTCGGAATGCGCGCGATACTCTCCCCGACGCTGCGGTCGCCGCCGGCGTCGGGTTACGTCGCCTCTTGTCGCCTCTTGTCGCCTCGTGGACTCCTCGCGGTCGTCACTCGTCACATAAGCTCCCAGCCACGTCTCGCTGATTATAATCTACAGCGTTTATATCATAATTAATTAAATTAAAATTCATTCGTCTATACTTCTTCGCACATGTGCCTGCTTGAAGTGATACGGGAAAACCATCATTGGAGCAAAGTTATTTCCTCTTGTGATAAATTACTGCCGCGTGCGTCGAGTGGATGCAAACGCGACTTTCGATTAGAAGATCCTGGGATCTAATCCCGCGTTGGGCATAATTGTTTTTTTTATTAAGATTTTCTTAAGTAAGATTAAGTAGCGGCTCGAATATCTGACTGGTGTATAGCAAAAGGTTCATCACTTCATCCATAATGGGACGTAAACGCAAGTGGTGAAACGTGGGAGTATACTACATAGCTATGCCTTTCTCTTCGGGAATTACAGGCATAATGTTACGTGATGCTTTCGTCTATTAGGGAATAGTTCTCAACATTTGGCAAGAACAATTTCCTCTCTTTTATCGTATACCTACATCGCCGGTGACCTATAAATGTCTTCTGACGTCGAATCGTCACTATTCAGAAGTTTTACAATCGGACTTGGCTGCAAGCCCGCGCACAGTTGGACTCGACAAAGGAGACGAGTCTTATTCTACATTAAAGTTCATCTTGTTTTATATCTCAACGTAACATCACACCTATAATTCCCAAAGAGGTAGGCAGAGGAATGTAGTACACTGCCGCGTTTCCCCAGTTAGGTTTACGTCCCACCACGGATTAGAGGGTCAGTCTATTTCCATACACTGGGCACAATTCCAGACTCCGAGCCACGATCGTTAATCCAATTCGGGTTTTGGACCCTGAACCTCCCAACCGACAGTCACACTTGCAACCAACACGACCAACGCTCAGACAGCTTGTTTTATACTTATCCTTCTTAAATTGTTATTGTACTACTTATTATCCATCCATACTTAACATTCTAAACAAAAAATATTCTCCTCAACATTTTGGGCACTCATACATAGTGAGTGAACCAGTTGTCAATTACCAATGAGGGGACTTAGAACTGAAGCAAGTGATATCAAATATCAGTCGCCCACGGAGCGCCAAGGCCGCGCGATCACCCACGGCCCGCTTCAGCTGAGCCCACAGCCTCATTGTGATCGCTTGACTCACGTCGTGTGTCATATGTAGCGATTAGGGTTATGTCACCGACCTACGGTTGCGTTTCACGCGGGCCGGAGCGAAGTACGACCTTTGTACTCCGATAGTTCTTAATCTAATAATAAAATGCGATTAATATCGTTACATCGTTTGATCATTTATAAGCCGTACATATAAAATTTTAGAGATTTAGAACAAAAAAACAACATTTGTCTTTATTATAATTATATACAAGTATATGTAAAAATTGAAATTTATATACTAAATATATATTTTATTGATCTGATATGTTAAGGTAATATCCATCAATATACTCAAATGTTCAACCCTAGGTTCCAACCACCCACCTGTTAGCAGAGCCTGTTACATTTATTACGCACTACATCTGTTAAGTTGGAGGCTTCGATCTATCCATCAGAGCGCTAATGAGTGCAGTGGTAAGACCACATCGGACACAATCATTTATTCAAAACTAACATTTGCTCGGCCAAATTGATTACTAAACAAACAAAAGCAGTATGTATAATTAATTAGGAACACGTCATACAAGGTCGTCTGATCTATAATTTTACAAACTTTGTCTCTGGTATACAGACAGCTGATAACTACAAGCAAACGAACTGGTAGCGGTCGCAAGTGGTGATTGCTTCCCATGGTATTCTGCAACCGACGTAGAAGAGGACTATGTATATCGTCATCATCATCATCATCATCATCATCAGCCTATTGACGTCCACTGCTGGACACAGGCCTCTCCAACAGTACGCCACTGAGCTCGATCTTCAGCTCTTCGCATCCAACCGCTGCCAGCCACTTTGCGTATATCGTCCCTCCACCTGGCCGGAGGGCGTCCTACACTACGTTTGCCAAGGCGTGGTCTCCACTCTAGAACACGTCTGCTCCAACGGTCATCTGTCCTGCGACAGATGTGACCAGCTCACTGCCACTTCAGCGTGCTGATCCGTTGGGCTATGTCGATAACCTTAGTTCTCTGTCGGATCACCGCGTTTCGGATTCGATCCTTCAGAGATACGCCGAGCATAGCCCTCTTCATAGCTCGCTGAGCGACCTTAAATTGGTGGACCAGTTGCACCGTGAGTGTCCACGTCTCGGCTCCGTATGTCATAACATATGTATATGTATAACGTCAGTATGAACTAATGCAGCTAGTATTAATCCTCGAAGGAACTATGGGGATAGGACAGTTGGTAACATTTATTCAGATAATATCCAAGCGTGAATTAAGTTAACAATACTATCTGTATTAATCTGTTACTTTAAAAAAATCTTATCACATTCATACAATAATCTAATTATTTATTTATACGTTATTAGCAAAGGGCGGATTTAATACCGAATAGCATTTTTGACCAATCAACACAGGCGCTAAGCAAATTTGAAGTTGGCACCTGTGGTTGCCGTAAAACTACTAGTATATTACAGCTAAAAAAAATCAAAGCACTATCGTGTCATATTCAATGACATGTGACAGTGAGAGCGTTGTGTGCATGCATAAATAAATACAGACATGTACATACATCATGCACGTCCACACACGCTCTGATTACGACGACAGTCCACGGTCCTTCCAATTACTACTGGCGACATTGTTGCCGCACATTTCGTAAAGCGAGCTACCTTCGTTACGGCTCGATATCAAATATTAGCACACGGAACAATGTTTTATTAATAACGGTTTGCGATTATGAATCATTATAGTCGACAGTCGAAGGGACTTTGGGCGCTTAATGCTGGACACGGATCGCCTCTCAGAATGAAGCGGTTTCAGTCTCTCGTTCCAAATTATAATTCTGTTATATCGAAATTACAGCGAGCAAAGTTTCGTACACCTATTCTAATAGGTACATACTGACTCACTGGTCATCATGACTGAAATTGTATGTATGACTGAAATGTGTACTAAGTAAGGATACTCAAGAGTTGATCGCTTATAAGGCTAAAATGGCAATACAAGATTGTATGACAGTTTGTCACTGTTACAAATGGAAATATAAATATTGACATACGTCACTGGGCCTGGTAAAACAAGTTTACTTAATTTTTAGGTTCACATAAATTTACGTAACTTTTTGGTCAGGAAGTTAGGCAGAAGACTCTGACACGTGCTTGTATAAAAAGTGATAAATGCAGAAGAATCGTGACAGGTATGTAAGTTGAGATCTTTAGCACTAGGTGCTCACTGCCTACCCCGCAAGGTACTTAACGCAATGGCATAATAATAAAAATAATACTTCACACCGCAAATAACATTCAACGCACGGAATCCGCGAGGCGCTATTATTCAGAACATAATACCTCTCCATATTTTGAAGACATTTCTTATGACGCGCGAGATAAGGGGGAATATCAATAGATTATTTCGATAACAAAACAGTTTTAAAAGCAGTTGCTTAACACGATAAGCTAAACATAGCCAACAAATGAAACGCAGTATTCACTAGTTTACGATACATCATACAATTATTTTTTTTTAATAAAATACGACATTAACATTATTAATTCAATTTCATACTACGTATTACAAACTAATAAAAGATTTACGAAACTTCCTTCTAATAACTCGTCTCATTCATTTACAAGAAAAAAAAAAGAACTTACTAAGACTAGCCAAGTATGTACCTATTTAACATGTTATTAGAAAACGGCAAGTATGATCCTCTGGCGAAATTGTTTTTGACATACGGTCTTGGTACCTACAACCAAGTTATAGTCTCCGACACTAATCCGTTTAGTAATGGATGGATGAAATGGTTCAATGGATAAGTCGTTATAAAATTCGTATAATCAAATTATGTATATTACAAATATTCATGATATTTGCACAATATCCTATACTATTATTTTTCCTATTATAATATTATAAACGCGAAAGTTTTTGAGTATGGAGTAAATGTGAATAAGATATTCTGTGAATTGTCCAAAATATCAAGTACAAGTAAGCAGGATATGCCGAGCTGGCGTCCGCATTGCGCCCTTAGGCTCTCACCCCTAGCTCGCCTGCTCAGCTTTTTGTCTAGGTATTTAGCAACATATAGGCTACTTGTCATCCTAGAATTCCCACTAGATTAGTATTTACGCGGGAAAAACTGATATCCACGCGGGCGAAGCTGCGAGCACATCTAGTTGTTTTATATTTGCTATTGTTGATATTATATCGTTACGCCAAATCCCTTTCAGAGTAGACAGAGAGCGTCGGTATCCTTAAAGAACTTACCGGCTTCTTTCACTACACGTTCATATTTTATTATATAACGTGACATCACGTATGTAATCCCCGAAGAGGTAGACATACGAATGTAGTATACTCCTACGTTTCACCACTTATTATTATATATGTATGTATAATGTCTAAGATAATAAAAAAATAATATAACTGATCGCCATGACAGCGACATAATGTATAGATACGGATCGTGCAGGTTTCTATCGACTGCCATGTTGTGATTTAGCCGATAGCTGCGCCGGCGGCCCGGTGTTCATACGCGATGATAAAAAAACGTAAGAACTACTGCAGTGCTTGTAAACAGCCACAATTGTGTTAACTTCTACATTTTAACAAGCTTCGAAAAGAATCATAACGAAAATCCAAAACGAACAACTTTATGGACGTAATTAGTTTATGTTCGCTCTTACGAATCAGTCAAAAAAAGTTTTATATTTATATTTACTTCTTCAAAAATCTCGAAATTCCCACGAACGCAAAATTAATTCACTCGTTCCATCTTCAGTCCGAGAACATTGAAAAAATAAAAAACGCTTAGAACAAGACGTTCGGTTCCCATGCAACGAGTGGTTTACAAAATAATTTCATTAAAATTATCTACGCCTGATATTAAACAGGTTCCCCTCTCTCAAATTATTAAACACCCGGGGGCTCTATTGAAATTTCCCACTGATTAAGATAGGTAAGAGGTGGGTACGCGCACCGGCACGGGATAGGCACAACTGATTCCAAACGTCCATTCAAAAATAACGGTTACACTTTTGAATATAGAAATTATTATCGCTTGCAGTGTAACAAACGTTTCGCTTCGCCTTCATTATCGACGTACACACACAGCAATGGGAGTCGATAATTCACTATGAAAACATAATTTGTCGAAGAAATTACAAACGCATAGGCAAGCACCGTTTAAACGTTTAACGCATTTATTACGGTACGGGGTCTAGCCGTTCTGAGACCGCGGGGGGCCTGAACATACACGTACGAAAGCGAACTTTACAATCAGGAAGCGCGATAATATTGCCAAGAGAGCTACGTAAATAACAGGGATGTTATGCATTGATATGGATATGAAATTTTGGATAAGAATTGGATACGGATATAGGAATACTTACTTGTAATATCGGATTCGGATACGGATATGAAATTATTTCGGATTATCCGATACTTTTGAATAGTTTCGGTTATGGATATTAATGTAAAGAACGCGCGGCTTGTGTCTCGACCGATCAAAAACAACTTATCATACATAATGTGTTTTATTTAGACTTTGCCATTATCCAAAATTAACTGAAACTTTTATATCGAGTTCGGTTACGGTTACGGATATATTTTTATATCGGATATCCGATAGTTTCGGTTATGGTTACGGAGCTCCTTAACATCCCTGGTAAATAATATATGGATTTTATTGTTGCTTGATTTGCAACGAGAAACCAACGGCAAACTGCACATTTCGCGACACAACGCATCTAATGGGCTCAGAAGCCGCATGAGTGTTGAAAGTGATATATGTGCATTACAAAACCTTAACATAATATCTATCTAACGTAATGATGCAATAAATGTTTCACTGGACCAAGTTAAACACCGATTTATTGGCGAACATGAAAGTCTCACCATTTCCACTCATTTCTACAGCAAAATGATGCATCATGTTCTCGGAGAATGCGTTTGACGTAAGGCTGATTGGAAACATTTCTCTCTCGACAATTTTTAGCAATCTGAAACTAATCACGAAAACAAGTTCCATCACCCAATCCCACCCTCCTTCGTTGCATTATAAAACATAGTGTTACATTCAAAAAAAGAATGCATAGAGGTGACCGATGACTTCGCACGGTGTCTGATTTCTCACATAGTTTTCCTTTCCTTACGTAAAGTAATAATCTTATCTTAATTGCAATGCAAACAACTCATATGGACCACAGTTAATATTTAACATCAGCTGACCGGTCAGCTTCGCTGTTAGTGTAACGAATGACAAAAAATTGAGGCTGTGTAAAACAGGTGAAAGAGAGCAGACACAAATTTAAGATGAATCATACACAAAATTATCCTTGTCAGAGCGGAGTAAGAATACATTTCACTAACCCATGTCGAGGTACGGGGTGTATAAAGGAGGCGCTGGCAAATTGTTGTATGGCGCGGTCTGTCTAGACACAGCTTCATGCCGGTGGAATACGGGCAGCAGCGTATGAGGTACGCGAACCTGTGCTCTACGATCTCCAACTCGCATGCCCAGCGTCGGGATCATGGGCATAACCTCTCAGATGAGGCCTATGTCCAGCAGTGGACTGTGATAGGCCGATGGTGGTGAGGATTATCTACAAAAACAAGAGCTGTAGTGACCGGTTGATACTAAATAAACTAAACACTCTTATGTAGTTAAATTCTATTAAAAACATTAGAAGGGCTTCCGTCAATGTCAGAAGTCAATTCATTTAAATATGTTACATTCAATAAAAATATATGTTATAGTATCTAAGTAAGCCTCACACTCCACCATCTGTCAAATCCTATTCGCATGATAACGAGACAACTGATAAAAATATATATAAAAGTGTCCGAATACATATTTATGTAGATAATTTTAAATCCAGACGCAAGAAAGACTAATGTTCATCGCACAAATATTTGTTCTTGACAGGAGTCGAACTTGCAACCCCCGGTACGGCGGACATAATCACTACCCACTTACTAATAGGTCAGTTCTTTCTCCGCATTATAATGACAATAACGCGAATGAACATTAGCATAGTTTTGGTATATGTCACCGAGGCAGGGGGCACATACTTACATTATGTCTACGAACGATAGAGCCATTAGAGAATCATCAAGCCCAATACGGATCCGAAACCACTTTCCCATGCGTTGGACTTCATAAAAACGTCATTGTTACGATTTCGATCATCAGTCATTATATTAAACACGGCTCGAACTCACGATCATCAATTTATATAAATGCCTCATTACTATATAAACACAAAGGCATTACATAATCGGCGTAGATCCGCTTCGTGCAATCGCTTTATACATATCTTGACGAATACACAGCGTTATCTGAACCGTTCTAGAAGTGTAGTATGAAATGCATTTTTTGATGTTATAAATCTTCAAAACACTTTAATTATACCCATTACTTTTCCTTAGAAGACATTCAAATTTATTTACATTGTTTAACTTTTATTATATACTTATTACATACAATAATGCCTCGTCAGTCGAGTTGATTGCAAACACGACTGTCGTTCGAGAGGTCTTGATTCAAATCCGCGATCGAGCACTGTTGAATTTTTAGTTTAGGTAGAATTTAATTTTAACTTAATATAATTTTAACTTAACTTAATATAACTCTAGTAATGGCTCTGAGTCTGGATAGTTTGTCGAACGTAAATATAACTAGTGAGACGTGGAAGTGTACTACATTCCTCTGCCTACCTCTTCGGTTATTACAGGCAAGATGTTACGTTTAAGCTGTGTATCATCTGTGAATCTTTTCGAAATAGTTCATATCTGTGATGGTAACAACGTAATATTTAAATATCGAATGTGTCTCAAAGTGTCATACTAGATGTAATTTTTTTCACTATTATATTGTTAACACAGATCACTTCCTGTGTAGACAGAAAGCAAAGAAACGAAACTGTCCACAAGCAGCATTCAAACTACATTTCGTCATGAAATGGTACTAACGTTCTGCGCCGAAGATTATTCATATTCAACATATTCAAAGTATATTTTGTCGTAAAGCGATATTAAAGCAATGGACCGAACCTTAACCATCAGAGCCGGTTCATCGCCCCCAGTTTCCCAATCTCGCGAGCACTTCGTTTTTCTAAACACATCGCAACTGCATTTATACGACGTTTAATGAACGGGTAACCACATACATACACATGTAGATACGGTCATACATACATTACATGCACACTGTTTAATGATCACCCCTCGTACACGACGCGATGTACGCGCGACTGTTAAGCAATGCCCAGCTAACATAATCGCCTCTTTTTATTATGAGTTTATTATTTAACGTCCAATCTACGTAGGTGTGTAGTTAGCGAGTCTGTGTGCACAGTTACGAGAACGATGCACTCTCATTTATAACTTACAAACTATTGTAAAGTGCACCAGTAGTTCTTGAAGTACTACTTAACAAAGAACCAATTATGGTGGAACGCGGAAGTGTACTAAACTCCTCAGCTAACCTCTTCGGCGATTACGGGAGTGATGTTACGTTACCCTCTATTAAATTATCTTAATGTAGCACCCAAAGAAATAGCTATTACAATAGTGATATATATAATAATATACCAAATTCAAAGTAAATACATATGTAGCAACACAATTCAAATTCAAATTCAAATTTGAATTTGACTTGAATTTGAGTCAAAATTGACTGCCCCGTTGGTCGTGTGGTTGCAAGTGCGACTGCATATCGGGAGGTCCTGGGTTCGATTCCCGGGTCGAACACTACAAATG
>DWEJ01000937.1:0-14393 GCA_018245835.1 Mysoria sejanus stolli
CACATAATCAGACTTTGTTCCACTACTAGAAAATCTAAAGTAGAACATTTTGTACTGTTCGACCCGGGAATCGATCGGCAGTCACACTTGCAACCAACACGACCAACGAGGCAGTCAAACGAGGCATAATGTCTATTTAATTACTAAAAAGATGGTGCACGCAATATTTTTATGGGTGAGTTTATATAGCCGACCTAGCGACCGCCCGCGGCTACCCCGTCCGCGTCCGTGTGCGTCATACGGAAGGCCCTATATTTTAAAGGTACATTTAGAATGTCCAATTTTTTATTTGTTAAAACCACAAAATATTTGTCTTTAGATACTTATCAATACTTCGCAGCACGATGTGGTTAATAGTGTAGATGGCAAACATGATAATATTTTATGGACAGTAAAAATATGTAGGTAATATAAACTAGTAATAAAAATACAAAATATGTGTTTAATAATTACAAATGTTTCTGTGTAATTATTAAATTGTAAGTTTATTGAACAATAACGCCGACTCTATCTCAAGTGCATATGTGTGTTACAACGACGATATTAAGGACTTAAAGGAATAAATTAAAACCTACGTTTATAGCGCTTACAGGCCCGCATAATACGACCGCAACATTAACAGCTAAACGGACGCGCCATTACCGTGTATCTCTACATCTTATTTTAAGGAGAAGCAACAAAAAACTTTGTGTCACTAATTGCATATCCATAGCTCTAGTATCAACACATCCGATCAGGCGTCGTAAGAGATTTCTGATATGCTCCATTCTAAATTATACTTTATGACCAGGCATTAGGGCTCTGTTTAGGATAAAAGTGATAAAGGCCTGGCGCTAAGACATCTGTCATCGTTAATAACAAGCAATTTGAGCCAATTTCGCATTTTTGGAATACAAGTAAGCGCCCAGGCGTCTCCCTCTCGCGGCAGGAAGTGACACAAAAACAAACACTAAATAAACCAGCGGTTGACAGCGGTTTTTGCGCCCTAGCTTTCACGGCGACTAGACGGATACGATGCGATACGATGTCGTGTTTGTGAATGTTATTTTTATATTGAACTGCAATACAATGATCGAAATAAAACGACTGGTATTAATGAACGGGAAATAATTTATAAGGACTTGCAATGAAATTGCTTGTTTAGCAAATGTAACTAATTTTTATTGCTATAAGCTGTATAACTCCTGCTTTGTTGTAACAAGTTTGAAGAAATAAATGTTGTGTGTAAAATATTATTATACGATACAGAATAAATTTAAATTTCCCTTTTTTATAATTGTAGTATATTTCATAAATGACCAAATGCAACAAAATGTTTAAGACAGGATCTGATACATTTAAATGTATTGATGATTTTTCTATTTATTTCCATATGATTTTTTTTTAATTTTTCTAGTAAAAGAATTACGATTTCCAAAATAATGTTCTATTTTTTAAATTTTAATAACTATATTTCGTTTAAACAGTTTCTTGGTCAATAACTATATGTAATGAAATTATCAGTTTTTGAAAGAATTATTAGGAATAGGTGAAGAAACTTACAAATAAATTTCGTGACTATGTTAACCATATAATGGAAGGAAATTTTTCATTGGAAATAAACTTTACTGTTAACCTTTCAAACACATAAGAAATACAACTGTATTTTAGAACACTGTTATTATTATCAGTATCACTATTATGTTGCTTAAAAGTCAAACTAGTATCTACAATTTGTAATACCTGTATATGATCATGCAAGTGACATGTCAAAAGATACGTTAAAACTACGGCGGTCCGTCACATTGGGTCACGAAATATGTTACATACATACGGGAGTCATAAAAACTTATTACTTTGATAAAAATGCCGCGTCGTGATCGCGTCGTGCCCGTCGCGTCCGGAAAGCGATACTAATTACGCTGGTGCGACGCACTTCGCTCGCGTGCACCACTCCAACGAACGTTGCCGTAAACGCTAGCAGTTTAGATATTTATGAACATGTGTACATAATTAATTTTTACGATGGATCAGATAACGGAATCGGTGGAGCGATACGCTTGTCGCGAGTCTTGCCTTGACTCCTAAAGGTTAATTAGAGCTGAATTAGATAGAGCCAACTTTTCTGCAAGTTTTTTTTCTCACCTAATAAATACCACGGCCCTTGCGTGAGACCAGCAAATTCGTCAAGTGAGTGGCAGTTCCACAAAATCGTTAATACCCGTTTGCACTAGCCTGCAAGCCTAACATTAAAAATTAATACTTCGGCGATGATGAAGTGCTCGTAGCCCCGATGCGGTTACAGAACACCGGGCGCGGTAAGTGCCGGTAAGTGTTGTACGCTGATGTTAAATTTTCACGAACGTTTCCATATTTTCAAGTCAGGTTCAGTCTTTATCGATAGATAACACATATTAGGTCTTCATTTTCAGGGTGATTGAAGATCTTCTGACAGACGGCTCGACCTTGTTTAGTTGTTCTTTCACAAGTCCAAAGATTGCTTTGCCAACTCTCCTCGGTAGCAGCAAAGGTCCAGTAGCTACTTTCAATATTACCACAGTGTTTAATAAAAATACTGTGACGCGCTTTTCTTCATTTTAAGCGTACACTGTCCGCTTAATAAGTACTTCTTAGTTACTGCATACTTCTAGTTGTCCGTGCCAAACAATGTAGTATGCCTTACACTATCACCATATTATATTTATCGAAGCTTTAGCAGTCGAAAGCTTCTTTCTTAAATGACATCATGTCTAACATTGACCCCGACACAATGTGAGATACACCAATGTTGATGTGTAAACATCACAGGATGATAATTTCCATAGAATGCAGTTTTAAAAGCCATTGTAGTTGAGAGAAAAAGGAAATACGATCCGGGTTGCCGAGTTACGGGCATAAATTAGGAGTGTGGGTTTAATCCGCTTACGTGAATAATCCCTTTGTTACAATTTGATGGCGTTTAGAGATAGCTAAGCCCATGCTGTGTAATGTATGTGCGTGGTGTTCTTAAAAGATATTATTCTGGAAAAGCGAGTAAGTGGGGTTAAAATGTGTCTTATCTAACGTTCAATGCGTACTCGTAAGTTCAACGGATTAAATTGTCGTTTTGAACGCGAACCTCCAAAATTAAAGGTTTGATATAAATAAGGGGTGCGAGTATTAATCTATGTATATCAATATTATGATTAACGTGAAATATACCAATACATATATATTTCCACAAGTATATATACGAATAGATATGTAAGTACATTAATACCTATTAAAAAGTTAAATATTTCTACGTAGGTATACATATGCATATCCAGATACACACGTACACGTTTAATTTATTTTTCTTAATCTTAAGAAATTTTAATGTACTAACGTTACGTAACATCACACCTGTAATACCGGAAGAGGTAGCCAGAGGAGTGTACAACACTTCCGCGTTTCAGCAGTTACGTTTGCGTCCCACTATGGAATAGATGGTGAGCCTATGAATGTACACCAGGCACATTTGCAGACTCCGAGTCACAACTAGGAAATGTAAATTAGAAAAAATAAATAGTGCTCCACCCGGGAATTGAACCCAGGACCTCCCAAATGGCAGTCGCACTTATAACCAATACGACCAACGGGGCAGTTTAATGTAATAATTACTCTTTAAAGATTTTTGACTGAAAGTACACTCATTTAACAGATTAGATAGATATGTAGAGCTCATTTGAACCATAATCAACTCAATAATAAAGAATAAAACTTTTCACTAAATATATGTACGTGCCGAAAACTCTCATTTGCATTTCATTCAGTACGTTTGTATAGCAGATCGGCTTGGAAAAAGCGAAAAAGCCTTCCAAACAGATACACATGTCGAGGGACGGTCGTACGTACATCGTGTTTATTCGTTGATTAAACAGAGGCACCGCAGTGCGTATGCAAGCTGGCGGACATATTACCAGGGCTCGAATTCTGATTGTTTAGAGAATTTATTACTCTCGTGCCTTGTACAGTTAATTGAATTCGCCTGTAGGATAGAGGCCGTTGGGTTGCGTTGCGCGTTTATCGCGTCTTCTCACTACGTGGTCCAGCGCCCGCCATTTTACTCCATATCTGCACTGTATGATTTTTAGCCTTTTTAAATAAAAAAAACGAGGTTTGTCAAATATATGTTAGAGAAAAAAACTATGCACTAAGCGTCGTATATTTTTAATTTTTTGACTATTTTATTAATTATTTTCAATTTGCGTATTTATGTACGTACATCTTCATTGTTTATTTGATATCCATAGTTATGATTATGTATTATATACTTAAGTTTAAGTTTAGTTAAAATTATCACCACTTCTAGTACCAACGTGCTACTGATTCAAATTTAAGAATACTCGTAATGAGAATTACACATAAAGGTAAAATTTAGGTCACACATAAATAACATGTAAGTGTAAACTTCAGTTTCCCGTCACCCGAGAAGGTGCTCTACACGGTAGATACTAAAGCACTTACATACGTAGCAACTATAGTTTTTATAGGATTAAAACACATTATATATAAGATTATTAATTAATCAACAATTCAGAGATAAATTTAACATAATAAGATTTTTATTTTTAATTATGATCTGCAAATATTAAATGCGATATATTGCGTAAAATCCGATATTATTAATATTAATCCGATATTATTAATCCGATATTATTAGTATCATTACTGTAACGAACAACTAAACTAACACTTTACTCTTCAATGTAAAGTCCTGAGAAAGTAACTACGGTACAGCGTAAATCTTTATATAGTGGATGAGAACTGTGTCTCCATTGGATATCGAAACAACATATTGTTAACCAGATCGTAAACTCGATTAAGCTCTTTTATCTCCTAAATCGTATTCATTAATTATCAAAGTCAACGCTCATTATCTAAGACAAAACATTTTTTGTTGCCGAGGTACGCCCATCAATCATTCGTTGAAGGCAGTTAGTGAGAAGTTGACCGAATGCTTTGACCGGGAACTGTTAAATGTTTTATTTTAATTATGCTGTTATTATTATATTTTTAATTATTACCTTGGCGATTCTAATTAACATAGGTACGTGTAGACGTGGGTATGTGAAAGAAATATAAAGATCGCAAGACGCCAGCACTTTTGTTCTATTTAGCTAATGAGGTAATTAAATCAATATGTTTTATGTAGCTGTATAAAAATTTTATTTCCATAAATAATGTATTAACTTGAATCGTAACTTTTTATGTACATGTATATATGTATATTTCTACAAACAATTAAATGTGTATATTTAATAAAAATTCATAACAACATTTGCTCGAATCTTCTCTATCACTAGGACTAGTGATAGAGAAGATTCGAGCAAATGTTGTTATGAATTATTTGCTAAATATACACATTTAATTGTCTGTCAAGACATGATTAAGATAATTCAAAGATAATGAATGCCTGAAGAATGAATTGAAAAACCTTATGTCATCTTTTACTTGCAAACGACAACTTTAAAGATAAATACTACCATTGTGCAGAAAGTACAATAACAGTGAAGTCAAGAATACCTTCAGTTGTAGTGATTCCAGTATCGAACAGAGAAAGAAAAATGATTTCTGTTTTATGCTACATCTTTAGATGTTCCTGAGCTGTTACTCGTTAAACCCATAACAATAAAATTTTTAATGCGCATTAAAGGAATGAGTAGAATAATTCAATGATAACAAACTTTGGATAGTTAATGAATTTTATATTAGCTGAATTGAATTTATGGAACTACATTAAGCGACATCCCTGTGTCCATGACCTATGCTATATTAAAAGTTACAAGCGATTGTGTGAATCGGAATGAATCTTACTAAAACTAGTTGATGATCTTATGATAACAGCCGAGGTCGTAGCAGTCTGCTATTTGCTACAACCATGGAAGTCTTCAGGATATATGGTCAAGCATGAATGAACTTCATCATCATCATAAGCCTATCTCGGTCCGTTACTGAACATAGGTATCCCTCAAATAGTGCAGTTGTGACCTTTCTTCGGCTTGAGATATCCGGCTTCTGCCTGCAACCTTTCGCAGAGCATCATCTCACCTAACTGGACGGCGTCCTACTAACGTTAGCCGTACCACGGTCACCACTTTGGAACTTGCCTACTACACCAGTTAACAGTTTTTGGGCGGATATGTCCAGCCCATTGCCACTTCAGCAATCGTATCCTTCGAGCTATATCGATGCCTCTAGTTTTCGGATAGACAGTATCATTTCTGATTCTCGTAATAATGACAATAACTGGAATCAGCTCACTTTCCTCTCTTATACCAAAGTAGTAAAAGATTATACTTAGGCAAGAACAAACACTCATGCTGGTCACACAATCATCTTTTGAGGTGAGGACGAAACTTGCAGCCTTTTACACACTACGTAGTCTCGCTAACCGCTAGATCAAGGGGCTAGGTAAATACGCTAGGTAAAATACGCTCCACGTTCCCGTAAAAGATCATACCTACTAATTTTGATGCGTGCTATTCAGGTACAAATTGGTATTGGTTAAAAAAACGACTGGTGTTCACGCCGGATGACAGTTATAGGCTCGAGCTAAAAAGCAACATACGTAGGTACGTCCCTTAAACAAACATCAGACCTTAAGTGGAGCTGAAGCTGCAAATAAACATAAAAGATTTATTACCTCTCCTCACTCCCAAGTGCTATAGGAAGTAGCAAAAAATCCAAAATGACAAGCGCCAAGGCGGGTCAAGTGTTCGTATTGAACAAACAAGCTAATACAAGTCCTAAGCGCATCTGTCGTCGTTTCCCCCGATTGCGCTAGTCTCGTTGTGGCAGGCACTTGAAAAAGTCGTCACGTACGAATCGCGGTAATAGATATTGGTTCCGCATTATTTTAATATTTGTCGATCAACTCGTTCCTATTCAACGCAAAATATTAATTTGTTCTCGTTGCATAGAATTGCCTAAACAATTAAAACTATAAAGGTACTATTACTATTTTAAACTGTGTTTATTACGACATATTGATGTATAAAAATAATTATAATTTTATATCCGTTATAATAATTCATTACAATTGCATATATCGTCTTTAAAAATCAGGACTATTTAATGCAACTTAACACAACGAACGTGGTACCTAACGTGTAATCTTAAGTGGGACATCACGCCCGTAATAAACTCCCGCGTATCATTTTATATCTATCTTAGCATTATAATATTCTACCTTTCATGGATAGTTTAATTGAAGTCCCATTGGTCCAACAATTAATCTACGATATCCGAATTTTTGTTTCACAATTTAAAAAGCGGTAGAAAATGTTGTGGGTCGTGAAAAGCCCTACAACCGGCGGGTACTACGGCAGCGTATCCTTGTTCAAGTGTGTGCCGTACGGTATCTGGTATACACGTGTCGAATGTGTTAACAGTGTTTCGAGTTTGTTTATCGCATACGAAAAATTAACATAACACTGAAGTAATGAAGTTTTTATGAAATAGTATCGATAAGGCTTAGTAACTGGAACTTTGCGATTGTTTTGCTAATAACCCCAAATGATACGTTAGAAGCAAGGAAATGTCTTGTATGATGTACTAGAAAACTATATGTATGAATATATAAAGCTTAAAGATGTTGTATTCTATTTAGTGATACATTTGATTATATTAAGTCGTACTTTATTGTTATTTAATAGGAAGCTTCTAAAAATATTAAATAAAGTATTTGACCGAGGTCGTTTTTTTAAGTACATTTAACATCTACGGAGAGTCTTCAATGAAAGTCTTAAGGCATTTACTTGATGTATATCGCGGGTACTATCAGCAAATATGAGGCAGCATAGATACAGGTAAAGTTGTGGAGACACGGTAGCGTATTTACACTAACAACTTATCACTGACTTCCTCTTTGGTCGAGTGGTTGCGGTCGTGACTGCCGATCAAGAGGTCCTAGATTGGACTCAAATTTTCTAGTCCAAATTTCTAGCAGTATCTCGGAGTCTGGAATTACGCCCGGAGTATGCTTCACTATTCCATGATGGGACGTAAACGTAGCTGTAGGAACATGGGACTGTACCTACGATATTCCTCTTGTTTTTACGTATGTTGTATGTTACGTATGTTTTACCAACCTCCATTTAGCCACCATAAAAAGGGTTTTTGTTCAAATATACATCAATGAAATTTTGTTACTGAAACAATGAATCCGATTATGCAAGTGAAAATGTTATGAGATGCTGTCAGTTAGAAGCAAATAAACAAATACCTACATACTTCAGTTACACATATTCTTTAAATTGCGTCTCAAACAAATAAACGTAAATCGTTAATAGCGCTTAAAGGAAACAAGTTCATAACAAATCATACATAAATGAATCGTACTAGAAAACAATTTGTACTGCTAGTTCGCGTGCTCCGTTCGAAGTTTGGTTTTCATATGCAAAGTTACAGCGGTTAACCGTTTCCAAACCGTATTTAACAAGGTGTTTCTTGCTTATTTAAAGTTAACACGCAATTTTGTGTTAATAAAAACTAACAGTCCCTTATTACCTACTTTGCCGCAGTGTTTCTTGATGTCTTTAGCTGATTACAAGGATGATAAAAACAATGCTCTTTCATCAGGCCACGATTGAGGGAACAGAAGACTTAGTAGCAAGGTACATATACTACTATAGAAAGTGTTAACATTTTTCTATGTTACACATTCCATTGCTGGATCCATCTACCAGATTTATCACAAAAACCATGTTTGATTTCAATTGAGCAAACAAGCTCAAACTCTAACATAACTTATGGCCAATGTTAATCTATAGATGTTCTATGTCACGTTGAGGGTTTGACTTTGGTTGTTGTTAACGGTGCATCAATGCCACTGACATGAAACTGGCAGTGGTTGAATCTAGAATTACTTGTAACTTATATAATTATCATCAGCTTATTGTAATCTGGGCTGGTAACTACGCTACTGCCCATAGGCCAGGCATTTAGCTGCGTTGACGGAGCACGACATACCGCTTGACCTACAGTGGTTATTCTAGACACAATGCTGCTTAATATAGCGTTAAATCTACGCGACCAATTTTGATATGGTATGTCGAGTTATTACTAAATACAAATCCTCTCCCCAAGCCTCTCACGGGGTAGGCAAAGAGCGCGGAGTACCAAGCATCTCTATTCTTATGGACCTGACGTCGTTCTTCCTCATTTAGATATTTATGACTCCCCCGTCAGCCAGTATCTGCTGTACTATTTGATCAAGATAGGCGAGTATTGGACTTCTTCGGCACCTGTGTCCATCATTCTAATTGTATATCTTCTTTAGTATTCTGTCATCAACCATTCTCTCAACATGTCCAAACCATCCAAACATACTCATTCTAATATTTACACCAATACTCTCTTGCATACAAGGCATCTTCAGTACATCAGAATTACAAATGCTGAGTGAGTGTCAAACTGAATATGCGACGCAATGACCTAATCTCAACTGCGTTTATTTTACTTTCCTCCCATTTTTATATTCCCAACTCTCGCTATCATACAGTATTGTTGGAGTGATGACGGAATATTTATTATAGAAATACTCAAGCGACTTACGTACATACCTCATATTACAATCTAAATGGTTTGACTCACTTCCAAATATAAAGTCTTCGATACTAAGTCATTTAAACCTTATATAGAAACTGACTTAGAGTTAGTTTTCATAACTATTCACTATTTATATACGTATCCGTGGTATTAAGCGTCTATATTATGATGACCAGTTCGGCTATCGGCAGCTATTTGTGCTACATTCTTTTATAATTACTCACATGCTGTATCGTTTTCAGGTTCGTACTTATTTTATATTACTATATTATTATTACCACAGTACGGTACCATAAGTCAGGAAAGATTGGACTTTAATCCACCGCCGTGGTACTAAAGCAGGTTAGTTCATATCTTAAGATTGGATTATTTAATCCGATTATTTAATGATCCAGACTCTTTAAAATATTTTGTGAATAATATCGTTATGTACTCTAAGACTACCTACATTATGTACATCACATCACGCATGTAATCCCCAAAGAGATAGCCAGAGGGTTGAATTACACTCCCACGTATCACCAGTTTAGTTCCCATAATTAAACTATTGCCATACAATGAGCACAATCCCCGACTTGCTTACGACATCCTTACTTAGAAATACATGTTAGAAAAATCCAATAATACTCGACCCGGGATTTGAAACTAAAATCTCATGATCAGCAGTCGCGCTTTGCAGCCACTTGATCAACTAGGCAATTTAGGGTTCATAACGAACTCTGAACGCTAAATTGCCTAGTTGAAGAAAGGAAAAAGGGAAATGCTTGTGAGAAGTTTTTAATACCGGGATTTCGCCTAAAAGCCGAGGCCCTAACAGGCCTAAACAGTCAGAGATATGAAAGACATAACAACAATGCCTCTAAATGCAAGATACAAGAAGACAATTGGAATAGGTAAGCAATTATTCATATCAGATCGTACGAAACTTGCCAACTCCGCTGAACTGTATCGGATCGCATTGGTAGGTGTCTAGTAAGAGCTTTCTAAGGCGTCCGGGGGAATGCATTTACATGTCACACGACCCTGTGGGAGAGGGTACACGTGGCGTTGATTGTGTCTTGTACTGCGCTACTTGTTGGGTATGTTATTGCCAGATCGATAGCATTCGTACAGACTACTCGTAACACCTGCGTTGACGACTGTTTTCAAGTTTCAGGGATTGGATATATCTGATCGGTTAAATTTGTAAATTACATCATGAATCTGTTACATATACACGCTATGTAATGTTATTTTTCGATTCTGCTATAGTAAAAATAAAGGTATGAAGCAAAAAAAATAATTTTAGTTAGAGCCAGACAAAGTCCTTTTAATATTTGTTTCACTAACAAATAAACAATTAATATATGACGTTTCTTAATAAATCAACAAATGATTTACTTTTTGGTAAACTTCGACATGTACAATATATGAAGAATTCCTTTGTAAACTCCTACGAATTTATATCCAAAAATATTTATTTTACGAAATTCTTAAATATCATAAGGCAGTCTTACAAAATGTGGCTACATTTTAAGTTAAGGTTGTTGTTTGGGACAAATTCGTTTATTATATGTTACTAAATCTGAAACTGTCAAGGATAATTCCTGCCACTTTCGACCGATATCAGTATCTTTCGTACTTACTTTTAAAAGATCATCAAATCATAATGATAAAGTATCGAATTAGATATTAAACGAAAGCATGACATTTGTAAGTCACTATTTACCGTGACTGTGATAAGTTGGCTAATCTTGTTGTTAGCCCAAACAACTTAAGGGGATGGTTCGCAAATAAAAATCAAACCCATCTATTGTTTTCAGTGTCTTTGCTCAACGTTTAAAACGAATATATGTGATCGATATATAAAAAAAGAAACTATTTTTAGTACGTGTGAAAATAAAGAGCAATAAATATTTTTAACGCTACAGAGTTCAATAGCAAACTACATGTTGTTCTGAAACTAATAATGTATATCGTCATCATTGGTATGATGATATTGGTATACGGTCGTGTTTCGACCCGATTTACTGCGAACAAGTGTATTAAGCCCCTCGCGTTCATTTCAGCAAGCGTGGGCCCGTTTGATCCGTTTGTAGGCAGCTTATTAAGAACTTGTATTTGTTCAGCGTGGTTTACCTGTTCTCTGTAAGCCGGGTCGGTGCGCAAATACACTCACCTCGTAATCTACCTCTTGTTTGCATAATGTCTTTGCTTTGACGCGTTCTATCAGGATTAGGTATGAAGTCTTAGGGCAAATAGGTGATTGTTTGTCTGAAACGTCCTTTATTATGTAATTCGTATATAGTAGAATAGTCGGAAAGGGATTGAGGTATTTATATACTTATCAATAAATGTCCTAAAAGCACTTCATTGTTGTGAAAACTTAAATAAAAAATAATAGATATTAATATTGCTAATTAAAATCGTCTATTTCATAATGCGTCTTTTTGTAATCACAAATATTAGCAATGTTTTTAATTTAAAGTTTTTTATTGTTTATAAAAAATGTTCTAATAGTAATAATATTATTTAATAGTCATTTACGTCGTTTGCATCTCAAACAACATTATGTTACTTAAACGTAAAATAACTGCGGTGGCAATTTCTAAGAAATTTAATAAATCGACTTTATTAATCATTAAACGGCCGTGTTTATGAAAAGTTGGAATTTAATGTTACCAATAACAAGTGTGTTTCAACAGACAAATGAAAAATAAATGCACATCGAGTAATGGAAAAATTAACGATGCTTTCGAATTAAATGCAAGTTATATGCGAGAGCCATTTTGTTACTTAATAGGGCTATAAAACAATTAATTAATGAATTCTTAAACCTAGCCTTAGAAGCTTTAACACCTATATTGAATATCAATAAATCACAAGCCTTAGCCATAAACTTTATTAAGAAAGGCAACATTTTTGTTATGAACATAAGTACTCTTATGCATAGCTATCAACAACGGAGTGATAAAAACAAAATCAATCACATCCATGAGTCGAGTTTCGTAACAATACGAGATTTTTGTCAATAATAATAATTTTTAAAATTTGACTTTATTATGATGGATAAACCCTTTTCGGATGACTAATTATGTATGTCATAATAAACTTTCCCATAATATTGCATTCTGTTTAGAAGTGTCTTAGAGTACTGCAACCAAAACGATTCTACATACAATACGCTCAATGGTAGAGCAACACTTCGGCACCCAATGTCAAGTAGATTGTGACTGTTTATTATTCTAAGTTTGGTACTTATTTCTGTAGATTATAGAGAATAATGAGCCCTCCATTTCGTACACATATAACATATAAAATTTTTAAATGATTCTAGAATTTTTTGTGTAGTATTAAATACCTACTGAAGCTCTAAGTGTGAAATCTCATGAAGATCGATATTTAGACTCTAGAATTACTGACACGTCACAAGAGTGCCGAGAGATAATAATACGAGTATATCTGAATAGCTGAATAGAATCTAGCAGGAGTGTTATACGTAACGTATGGGAACTATGATATGGGAACCATACCCATAACATTTAACATGACTTTAGAAGAAAACTTAACATCTAACATCGTCTATCGTAACCTACTTCTTTTAACCTCCAACAAATAAATACGAAATAAAACTCAATGAGAATAATCTAATCTGATTCAGTGTAGTTGATGAAACCAAGTTATACTTAGAAATCTCAAAGCATCCAAGAATCTTGAAGTATGACGCCAGGCTGTTACAAGTTGGGTCGACATCGTTCCTTAATGTATTCTGTGTTTAGAATAAGATTATAATATTAAGGAGGCTATCCGCGTTGCGCCGTGTGGATTGTGGAAATGTAGCACTTACTATTCACAGACGAATTATAATTGGAGATAGGGCGATAAAAGTTAGCTGGCAGGTGAGCGTGTTCTGAAAACTGAAAACTTTAAATTCACCTCTGTAATTTACTTCTAAGATATGTATTATAAGCTATTTGCTTATGTATATCACAACAAACGTGTTAACTTCACAAGACTTTTTTTTTCAGAAAGAAACGATTGATAGCAAATACATAAAAAGTAAATTGAATTAAAAAAAAACAGTAGTATAGATAATTAACACTACTTTATAATTCGTTACGTCCTAAGTAAAGAACGACGCTCGTTTCTTAAGTAGTCATTTATTGAATGCAATTACAGATACAATCGTTTTATCTACATTTAGAGTAATAACTAAAACACTCGAGCATAATATCGATTGGAAGAAATAAAAGATTATATCGGGGTATCATCGCGTACAGATAAAGAAAGAAAGAGATTAATCCGTTCTTCACAAACTAAGAAACCTACGCACGGCTTGAACACACAAACTGTCCATTGACAAAGGGCCAGTGTGTCCCCATCGAACCCATCCCTCGCCTTATCTCAGTTCATTCATTACCATCTAGTTTATAAAAGTCGACGGGCCGAAAACATATCGCGCCTCCATTTTTTTGTCACACCACTTAATTATCTGGATTTATATCACGATAAAATCGACCATCGACTCCAGAGATAAAAAAAAGTGATTTTCGAATGAGACAAAAAGAACTGAATTACCTTCTAAAATGGACCTTTTACGAGTTTTAGTTTGATCGATTGTGCATCAGTGACAATAATACCTACAGATAAATCATGTTTTTTGATAACGTGTGTACCTGCCTTTATGTGTTTGTCTTAAAGGCGTCAAATGTCCGCACACAGCAAGCAATAATTTTATAAGACAGGTTAAATAAAAATTATAAATTGTTAAAATTGATAACTATTATCGTTAAACGTGTGAAAATAATATTATTAATTTTGAAAATCTAAAGGGCTAAGTCTTCTGCCTACCTTATCAGGAC
>DWEJ01000938.1:0-14392 GCA_018245835.1 Mysoria sejanus stolli
TTTGTCTTTCACTAGCAGTGGTATAATTTATTAATTAAATACAGTATTTTGTTTTTAGAGTGAAGCTGAGGGGGCTGTTTCATCAGTGCCAAGTAACGTACCGAAAGATCAACAAAATGGAAAAAATGTTAGTCAATTTTTAAATTGTTAATAATTTTACACATATAACGTATTTGTTTTATGATTTTTCCTGAAATGTTTCACTTTCATATATTGTGTTGCTATCAAAATTTTAGAATGAAGCCCAAGAGGAACCGGAGCGTGCGATGTGGGGGAACCAAATCGAGTTCCTCATGTCGTGCATCGCCACGTCGGTGGGCCTCGGCAACGTATGGAGGTTCCCATTCGTCGCGTATCAGAACGGAGGAGGCGCTTTCCTTATCCCTTACATCATCGTCCTAGTTCTAATAGGAAAACCTATGTATTATCTCGAAGGAGTCCTCGGACAGTTCAGTTCTCGAAACAGTGTCAAAGTATGGGCATTATCACCGGCCATGAAAGGTAATTATGGATTGTGATGTAATGTTTTTTGCACTCATTAGAGTCATTAGTCAAAAGAAATAAACACAATGTTATAAGTACGATGAATGTATGAATAAGATTCATGAATATTTCTCATATGCTTACTAATACGATCGGTGATTAAGACTTTCATTGAAATCGAAAAATAATGTTATTGTAGACCCATTTTCCTCTCACGTTTGTCCTTAATAGAATTGGAGTTTTATTTAAACTGGTTATTTCGTTATTTTCAGGGACGGGATGGGCCCAGACTCTAGGATGTGGTTTCATTCTCTCGTACTATGTGTCGATTATAGCTCTGTGTTTATTCTACTTAGCTATGAGCTTTCAAAGTAACCTGCCGTGGACCATTTGCGAACCGGAATGGGAGAACTGCGTACCGTCCAACTCTGTCAACGTGTCGTTAGTTGAAAACGCAACCAGCAGCGCCGAATTGTATTTTTTGTAAGTTCTATTTTCAATCGCGTTTCAAATCCCGGGCCGAAAACTATTAGATTTTCCAGTAATGGCTCAGAGCATGAATTTTGGCCCAATATACGGCAATAGACTCACCAGCTATTCCATAGTGGGACATAACCGTGACTAGGAACGTAGGAGCGTACTACACTCCACTGCCTACCTGTTCGGGAATTACAGGCGTAATGTTACGTTACGTTTAATAATCTCTGTAAATATATAATGTGACACACCTGTGTTCTTTACATATTTTCTCTATATGTAAATAAAATTATAGAGCTCTGCCATTGTGCGCGCATCAGGAAAAAACTACTGGATAGGTTTCGATTAAGTCTTCTAACTTTTCTCAGACACTTAGCACTAATTAAAAAAAAATGCGACATCTTCATAAAATGTATTCATAATATAATTGCAAGCAAAACCACGGGTATCAACTAGTAGATACGACATGAAACTTCAGTAGAAAAGTGTAACGATTAGCTAGATATTTATTACATAACAGTATTGAAAAGTAAAAAATGTATTTTTATGTGTACTTTTATTATTATTATATCTACTCAGCATTTAAAATTCCGTTCCATAAAATTGCAATCATTGTCACCAACATTTTTGATACCAATTTAAGGACTCGTTCCATCATATAATACATAACTTTGTAAAACATAAAAATTTATACCTACAATACAACATTAACGAATGTAATACATATAAATTCATACCTACAATATCTAAATTTATCACAACCTACTATCAAAATCTATTCTCTATCTAGTTCCTGAGCTTCAACTATCTAAACGGCCAAAATCCAAGTAAATTCTCATATCCTTTTTTGACTTTATTTATATTAATCGCCATAGCCCGGTAGCCAAATTTAAACCAGCCACATTTATTACATTAATCAAATTACTACAAAGTAATTTTGTTGCAGAATTATTCTAGTTTTAAGTTCCACAAAATACTTATTCCTTACATTGTTCCTACAGTTAGAGCGTCATGACAGACGAACAGAGTAACTGTTATAAATGCTTTCATTTGTAAGATGAAGTCATTGACCGTTTGACGGTACTTTACGATTAAAACTTGTACAATATGCGCACATTGTTGTTTCAGGAGAACTGTTCTTCAGCAAAGTGACGGCATAGAGGGTGGATTAGGCGAGTATTATATTATTAATTCTCCAATTTCTGTGTTGTGAAGATAAAGGAATTATCGTTAAAGTATGACATTCTTGGTTAAACACTCATAGGCAGGCATTATTTCTCTCTATTTGTGCGTTAAAACTAGTTTACGAGTAGCGAATTAAAAATATACCAAGAAAACCAATTGTACCAAGAAAACGAGTAGGACATTCACAACGCTATCATATCATGAAAGAAAACAGGTTAACACTTTAGAAAATCGGAAACACGTAGATCCTCAAGATTAGTTTTCGCCACTTGGTGATTTATGCGAATGTAAGCATACCTTTAAGTTTGACTGACATTTGGTGAACATGATTTACTTGTTGCCATAATAGTTCGTTGTCAGCATACAGACGATATTATTTACCGATACATACAATATCATTTTCCAGTAACATACGGCATCATTTACTAGTAACATCCAACATCATTTACCCGTAACATCCGACATCGTTTACCAGTAACATACAGCATCATTCACAAGTAACATACAAATCATTTACAAGTAACACACGACATCATTTACAATAAAATACGATGTCAATAAAAACTATATGAATTGATGTTCCTGACCTCACCTCTTAGAACAAATATAACTTGACTTTCCTTTCTTCGCAGGTGCTCCAATTTGGTATCTGACCCTCAGTCTATTCATAGCATGGGTTATAATTTTCGTGATCGTATCTCAAGGCGTCAAGAGTTCCGGCAAGGCTGCGTACTTCCTGGCTCTGTTTCCATACGTCGTCATGATAATTTTGCTAATAAGGTCAGATTTAATTAATGAAGTACATAGGTATTGATTTTCGTTTGATCTAATCAAAATAGTTACGTACCATGACAAGAATTTATAATTGTTATTGTAAAGTAATTTTTAAGTGTAACAATAGAAGACAGGCGTTTCATTATTTTCTGATCTGAAAAAATTAGGGAATAAATGTCAATGTTTTTATAAATTTGCAGTACAGCGATCTTGGATGGTGCAGGGAACGGAATTCTTTTCTTCATCACACCACAATGGGAGAAGCTGATGGAGCTTGATGTAAGTGTTATTAGTGAGTAATATAAAGATACAAAAGTAAAAAAAAATACCTCATTGTGAAATTGCTTTTCCTAGGTGTGGTATGCAGCAGTGACTCAAGTATTCTTCTCCCTGTCAGTGTGTACTGGAGCCATTATCATGTTCTCTTCTTACAACGGATTCCGACAAAATGTTTACAGGTACATATAAATAGCTAAGAGTTCTTTATTTTTGTGATGTGGTATTTGGCGTTTGCGATTGTGGCGCCACCGTAAACTTTTGTAAGCGATGATTTTTTTTTAATATTCTTAAATTGATAGTGTTCCTTTGGGATTTTAAAATGTGAATCTTAAATTTAAAATGTTACTTTTTATAACCACCTAAGGTATTCAGTCCAGCTAATTGCATTTACTGCACATTGCACTAAACTGGTTTTGTGACCAGTTTAGTGCAATGTTTATGGGCAAAATCCCTTAAGATAAGGCTGATGATGATATATTTTCTTTTGCTTTGCAGAGACGCTATGATAGTTACAACGTTGGACACATTCACGAGTCTACTATCTGGTTTTACGATCTTCGGTATCCTGGGTAATTTAGCGTATGTGCTGAACAGAGAGGTGGGAGAGGTGGTCGGCTCCGGGGGTGCTAGCCTCGCCTTCGTGTCCTACCCTGACGCTATTGCCAAGACTTTCCAACCACAAGTTTGTATTAATATTACTTAGCAACATAGAAAATAATAGGTTTCAATACTTAACAACTTAAACAATAATAGGTCTATTAGTCTAGTATTTTTCTGTACTAAAACTACTGGTCCGATGTTGATGATATTTCATATGATATTAAATAGAATATTACATTAAATATTTTAAATGGATATAAATATAATAGTAGGTAAATACAGAAATTTGTTTTAAATAAAGTACAAAAATTATTGTACAATGTTGTAGAATAATAGGTACTCAATAACAAGTGTACATTGCAGCTGTTCTCCGTGCTGTTCTTCCTGATGATGTCGGTGCTGGGCGTGGGGTCGGCGGTGGCGCTGCTGTCTACCATCAACACGGTGGTGATGGACGCGTTCCCGCGCGTGCGCACCGTGTACATGTCCTGCATCTGTTGTTCCGCGGGCTTCCTCATCGGGCTCGTTTATGTTACTCCTGTTAGTATACACTACCACGATTGTGGATTTTGTATTAAAAATTACACATGTACGTTTTACATGCGATTCTTCGTTGTGTCTAACACAATTTTGTAAATTATTTCTTTCCAGGGAGGTCAATACATTTTGGAAATTGTGGATTACTATGGAGGGACTTTCCTCATACTTTTCTGCGCCATCGCGGAAGTTATCGGCGTCTTCTGGATTTACGGTAAATAATTAACTATAAGTAATTATTAAACACTGCTAATAATTCCGTTTGGGCTTAATCAAGTTTTAGTTTTTTTATAATATGAGCAATTTATTCGAATTTTATTTATTTAACCAGCACACATTACAAATTGTTATTACCATTAATTAAACACAACGTATATATTTACAGGATTAGAGAGCTTCTGTCTCGATATCGAATTCATGTTAGAAGTAAAGACAAGCGTGTACTGGAGGTTCTGCTGGAGCGTCATCACGCCCGCCATGATGATCGTCGTGTTCGTGTACGCGCTCGTGACGTCTGACGCCCTCGTCTTTGCTGGGGAGTACTATTACCCTACTGCTGGTTACGGTAAGGATATTAATCAAATAGTTTTATAAAGTTTAAATACTTCATTGAATCACATTATGACATAATCAAGCATAGAAAGTATGTACTAGTTCGCATATGAACTCCTAATTAACTTTTTAATAAAAAGTTATGTTATAGATTACATTTTCACTTTTTTATTTTTTTTAATTTGTCCGTTGTTCGATATTTTCTAATGATACACGTTATATTTTCAGTGAGCGGATACCTAATGTTGTTCGCGGGTGTTATCCTTGTCCCCATCTTTATATTTTTCACAATGTACCATCGCTGGAATGGACAGTTTTGGGAGGTAAGTAGTTGATTGTTCTTCATATAGGTATTACTCCTAAACTGCTTCGGCTAAGTAGGTACACAAATGGGTAACAAAAGATTTCATAATTCCCGTAACTAGAAATAATATAACATAATGGAAATAATATTGGTAAAGAATTATAATGGCACGCACGGAATTTTAGATAACTAGAAACAAATATTTTACAAAATTTTAAGCACCATGTCTAACGAATAAAACATATTTAATAAGCGCAATGTACTACATATTATAACTCGCGAATCGGTCAATTATTGCTTGTAACGGTTTCATCCGCCAATAATAAGTCGTAATACGTAACAGCCACGTATCATTTAGGTGTTTTCAGAATTTAATGTTGCCTTGATTATGATGTAAACATAATATTTTTCATTGCAGACGGTTAAAAATTCGTTTGGGCCCAAGCCTTCATGGGGACCCCGTTCCACGTCAACGAGGGAAGCGTGGAGATTGTTCAAGCAGGACATACAGGCCGAGCGCCAGAAGAAGCAGATTCAGTGGTGGAAGCATGCCCTATTCAGTGCCATCGGTCTCTATAAAAGATGAGCACACGTACTTCACTCGAGTATTTAATTAGTTAAATGGTATTTATAATCGCATTCAATTGTAGGGCAAATTGTACTAATAATTGTTGTGAAATATATATAATAATTTTTGTGATAAAAAACAATGTAAGCTTTGCAGATCCAACTAATTTAACGCTTGAGTTTGTCTTTAAAAACTATTTATACATGTTTATGCTAAAAGAATATATGCGTCAAGTACCTACCACGAGGACCATAATCGTGTTCCTGATACAAAATAGTGTATTTTCAATACGAATGATCTTTTTTATCTCAGTATGAAGTAGACGTGAATGTTGGCCTTGAATTAGCATTAAATTTAGTGTTTGTTCATTTTGTGTAACTATTATAATTAATAGTAAGTATTATGTAAGTACATTTACCTACTATATTTTTATTTATTTATGTAAGGTCCGACTATGCAAAATACGCATTTATTTCTTAATACATTGCAAATACACCGCACAATTTCCACGGTTGACACGGCAGTAATTATTTATTTGTTATCTATTTAATTTCTAAAATAATTTTAACGTCAAAATTTAAGAAAACATTATTAACATTTCAATGTTATTAAAATGATTAATAATATTCGAATTTATCACGTGTAATAGCAGTTAATGATAAAAATCAGAAATTGTATATAAATATTAGTATCTAACATATTTCGCTTTATAATAAAGATAATTAAGATTAGTTAAGATATTATTTATTTTGTAACTAGTTAGCATAATAAGGTGGTTATAGTAGCTACATAAAAAATGTAAATTGAATTGTTTATTCATTTATTTTCCCTTTCCCCTTTATTTATACCTTTTCCTTTTGACTGCCTCGTTGGTCGTATTGGTTGCAAGTGCGACTGCCGAACGGGAGGTCTCGGGTTCGATTCCCTGGTCGGACGCTACGAAAATTTTCTTATTAGAAATTTTCTACTAGAATATCAAATTAGAATTCTAGAATACAGGCGTGACATTACGTTCCCTTTATTTAAAACTAATAGGATTATTAAAGCTTTAGAGTGTTAGGGGTGTGAAAGGCATAAAAGCAATTGTAATTAATATTAATTAATACCTCAACAGAGGCAATGTGAGATTGTAGAAATGGAAAATGTCATCGGCTGCAGAAATTCAAATAGTTATTTTTAATCGGGATTTTCAGAGTATCTACTACATTGGATTCATTGAAAGATTAAATTCTAAATTATCGATCATGATTAAATTCTATTCTGTACAGCATTTACGTATGGATTTTTTGGGAGGTGGCGTATCAAGACAATATGACTTTTCCTAAATTCTGCTGTAAAATTACGACCAGTCAACTACGAGACATTAAGCAAAGCAATAAATATGTAAAAAAAAAATTTGTACATCTAATACACTTCAAAACTGCAAATATTCTACACGATGACTGACTGCAACTTAATATTCCATAAATATGTTTGTTATTTTTAATTACAAAGTGTTATGTTAAATGACTATACTCCTCTGTCCACCTTTTGCGGGATTACAAGCGCAATGTTACGTTTTATCTTCGTTAAAGCTTATTTATATTACTCCTTCGAGAATTGGTCCAATATTTTCACATTTTCGCAGATCGATTATTACAAACTATAAATGATTATTTACCTAAATCAGTAGTTGCTTTGTATATGTGCCTGAAGTTGAATACGTAATATAATACACGTAAGCTTTACAAGTGTTTGAGGTGTTTTATTAAATTTTATTTGAAATAATCACTAGCGCCATTTATTTAGGCTAACGATAATACGAATGGCAAACTTAAATGTAGTAGATCTTAAACAAACAAATTATATCTGCTTCAGAAAAGCTTCTCGTATCGTACAACCTTGTAAAGTATATATTTAACTTTATTTCAAAGTACAGGCAAAATAATAAAAAGTCTAATTCAAATCGATTAAGCGATTGTCGAGTAATACAGTAAAAAAAAAATTAAATATGGGAATTTGATCTGTGTTCTTAATGATTTTTTAAATAATGATTTTCATAGTCGTAACGGTTCAGACAAGACTCAGAATTTTATTACAAGTATATAATACATTGAGTATCTTTATCTATACTATTGATTTATTAAATATTTATATATTATAATTTATCGCAAGTTTTACAGATTAATATTTCCCCCTTTCACGTCTCGCATGGCGATATTTTGTAGATAATATATGTTAATATATCCGCCCTAGCGAGCTTAGCAAAACGTGACTCCGCGCATGTATTTCTCCGAAGGGATATGCAGACAAGAGTATGGGCAGCTAATTTTTGTTAATAAACAATAACTTGTTGTGGCCCAAACGTGTTTGCCGGCTGGAAAACATTATTAGTGAAGAGCGAAATGACAATTTGAAACAAACTTGCAACACTCCTGCCATTTCAGAACCGAAATAGAACTTACGGAGATCATAACTTGAGAAAAAAAACTCAAAGATTCAAAATTTTCAGCAAAAATAGGTATTCTTTCTATGAAGGACATTGTAATATTACTATGAGGGTAATAATATTATAATAGGGTAGTAATAACATCACATTACACGTTTCAAGAACGTGGTAAAACCCAAATTTCTATGACATCTTGTAGAAAATAAAATCCAAATAGGGTTTCAATATGAAGAAGAGGAAACTAGATAGACTTTTGGAAATAAATAAACACATTCAGATAAGATAAAAATAAAACGTAAGATGACTATCGTATTACATTTATAATTATCTTTCTACATATTTAATTGTAACATATATGCACATGACGCAATATGACCTTTTATTATGTGTATAGACTAACTATAATCCAACCGGTATGCTCGGATTTTTGTAAATATTATAGATAAATAGGTCTGCGTATTGCATTTATAAGATCATTATTTCTTGAGCATAGCAATAAATCTGTTTAAGCAAAGAGCATAGCATTAAATCTTTTTTGCATTCTGTTCCAACATAAATGGCATTTGAAAATTCTTGAGGAAAATTTAGCAATATTTCTTAGTAAGGTGAGGACTCAGAGGAATTATTTAAAGTGGCATAACCGTATAACCTTTACTCCAACACACTACTCGTCGAAATATAAGGTTTTTCCCACGTCACCGCAGACGTATGAATTTTGGATTTTCCTTCTGATTTAATTGTACTTTCCTTAATTAAAGACGTGAAAAAGGCCGACCTGCTTCCTAGGTTCAATTTATAACAAAAATAAATTGACACGCGCTCGCTTCTCGTCCATCCACATAGAATCAAATGTTGTCAAACGGTTAACAAAGATTCCTTTAAATATTCTTCTGCTCGTGTAAAAGTTCCTAGTAGAAGTCGAAGTTTTGTGGCCGGTGTTGGGTGAACCCCCTATTCCAGTGTGACGTAGATGTAACTAGTGAAAGGTGGGTGTGTACTATAGTCTTCTGTACGCCTCTTCGAGCATTACAGGCGTTAGATATCATGGAATACTTTACCAAACACAATGAGTAAAATTTCACATTAATGTATACAAAATAATAAGAATCTTCCAATCAATAAGAATAAAATCTATGAATAAAAGAATAAAATCTATGAACAAACATGAGTAATTTGCAATTTATTGTATCAGTGAAGATATTTAGTAGGTAATGTGCTAGACGTCAAATCATCGCAGATACATATAACGATAATCTTAACCACATATCGGCAAATATTTATCTTTAGATACATAAATGTACCTACATATTTTATTTGGGCTATATGTGAACCAATCATATTGACACTCTTCTCCCGAGCGCTTACAGACGTGGGCGTTCTCTCTCAACAATGGTTATTATTACATTATTTAAATTATCAATTATTTTGAAACAAGAGAAATATGAATAAATTTTAGTTTACCTATATTTTAGGACCGTGCCACCGTCAATCTGGGTTTCGAAGAATCTCCTGAGAACCTGGGTATGACAAAGCGCGCTACGAAGAATTCAATTTCCAATGATTTACCAGAAAAAACAAAGGTCAGTAAAATCAATGTGAAAACTTATTACACATTATATATCTTTGTTAAACAACAAAAAAAGGGGTTATTTAGCATTGTACGCATTATTAGATTCTTATATTCCGTGGAGTCTGAAGGACTAATTGTAAAAAACACGTTAAGACCCCAATTTAGACCTTAAATGTGTGAACCCAGCCAATGTAGCTTTAAGTCTTTTTCTCGTGAATATGTTAACCCGTGTTCAGGAGTTAATCACACCATTGACCATCCAATCAACCATCTTTAGCATAAGTACCATGAAATCCTCTTTGTTTATTTTTTGTTTTACATCTATAGGTATATAGTAATATCATCCAGGTAATAAAGTAACAAGAATACTCCTCTAAGGAGTAAATTAACTAAAGACTACAACAAAAATTCGTAAACATGTGGTGAGGTAACAAGTTTTATAACAAGAAGTTATTAAGAAATACAATAATAGGGATGAGCTGTAACGTAAAGTATTCAAAAGAACGTTAAAAGTTCAGTTAACTTATGAACAAGACATGAAAGTGTTAGAAAGGCAACTGTTAAATTAGCTTGCGTAGGAAATTCCTATTTACTGCGTTTTATCTTCTTTATTTATATTGATTCATAAATATTAACAAAGGCTAGTTATTAACAGAGAACTTTCGTATTTTATTTTGGTTCATAAATATTTACAAAGGATAGGAATCCTTTGTTAATATTTATAAACCAAAATAATATACTACAGACTTCTGTTAGTTGTTGTATGTTAAAGTGTAAATGTTGAAAAAACTGTAATAAATGTATCATGTGATTTAAAGAACGGAGAATTAGGGATAAAATAGACAGTAAGATGTGGTAAACAACTATTAGCTGAAAGTGATAAATTGGTTATAAAGATAAAACCAAAGGTAGTCTTGGGTCACTAAAGCGCCCCTGTGAATAACATTAGCGGTACACTTTGTGAATTATCATTTTATCATGAATTGAATTATTTTATATGTGATGAAGCGATACGCTATCTGGAACAGCCGCAAATGAAACCTATTAAATTATTCACTTCAGCTATCTTTAATAACTAATCTTCTCTAATCACACATAAGTCATTTAAGAAGTGAAAGCAAAACATTTAGAACTGTATCATTACTGCGTAAATTATTATTATCGCTGTCAAAATGAAAGAAGTACGAATTAATAGTACGATAGTGCTTCTGACACGCAAAAGATTTGCATATTAATGTTGAAATCTGAAACATTTTTTTTATGTATCCGACAACACTCCTGTAAGTCTAGCCATCTCAAGAGATATCAGCAGATAAACATCGATCTCCGATTTAAGATAACACAATCTGAAAACACTTATAAACAGCAGTAAAAGTATTCGGAGCTGTAGTGATTCAATAAAGTGATTTTACAATTATGTACCTGCTTACACTTTTAAACTCATACTTTAGAGCAAGTTAGGCAGAAATCGTCCCGCACTTGGTTTAAATTAAACGTCAATCGTAAAGCTTCAAAACTGACTTGTGGTAGCTGACTACGTACTTTTTAACATCATGTCGTCCTAAGAATATAATAGACGACAATTGGAAGGATAAAATATCTACATATTCCATACTTTCTTAACAATTAAGCAATTTAATAAATAGCCCCAAGAAGTGAATAGTAATAGGGTATGCAATAAAAACCGTATTTTCATTTAATTGGTATTTATGCACGAACAATAAAAATTATTTTCGATTTCAGGATGACACAAAAGGACAAAGGGATCGTCCCACGTGGGACAATCAAATAGAGTTCCTGATGTCCTGCATCTCCACCTCGGTAGGACTAGGCAACGTATGGCGGTTTCCGTTTGTGGCTTATCAGAACGGTGGTGGTGCATTTCTAATACCCTACATAATTGTCCTGATAGTTATAGGAAAGCCCATGTACTACTTGGAGACATTCCTAGGTCAATTCAGTAATAGTAATTGTGTAAAAATTTGGGACTTGTCGCCGGCTATGAAAGGTAAATCAAAATGCTAATTACATATAATTCATGAATTATGAATTTAAAAGTCCTTAATTTTCATTGAAAGAATGCTACGATAAAATAACGCTTCAAAATAATGATAGTACAAGATAGTCTGATAACGTCTCAACTAACTTCAAAGCGGTTATAATCCTAAGGTTTGAGACAATAAATTATAAAATATCATTCTTAATCTTTCAAAAATATATTCGGTCACTTCAAGAGCAATACTTTGTGATTAGGAATAAAGTGAATTAGAGAGTTTTTTTCTGTTAGTATAAAAATAAGTCTATTTTACTGTACCATTTGTTTTCGCTTCTAAAATTTATGAGAGGAAAATTAAAATTCTAAAGTACTACCTGTACTTACTATTTTGCACATTAATATTTGACTGTCTGGTTAGTAGTGTCCGTTGCAAGCGAGACTGCCGAATGAGAGGTCCTAACGTCAAATCCCGGGTCAGGCACTAATGCATTTATCTAATTTAAATTTTCAAATAATGGCTCGGAGTCTTTATATGTGCCCGGTGTATGGCAATAGACTCACCATTCCATAGTGGGGCGTAAACGTAAGCGGAGAAACACGGGAGTACTATACTCCTCTGCTTACCTCTTCCTTTATTACAGACGTTTATATATAAAGTATTATTTATAGATTATTACCATATATTAAATTTAATTTTTACAGGTACGGGCTACGCTCAAGGTTTAAGTGCTCTCTATGTGCTTTCATACTACGTATCTATTATTGCGCTATGTTTCTACTACTTCGCGATGAGTTTCCAAAATCCCCTGCCATGGGCTGTGTGCCAGCCGGATTGGGTGGATTGTGTTCCATCCGGAGAATCTGTAAATATGAGCAACATTGAAGGCGACCCTATAAGCAGTGCCGAATTATACTTCACGTAAGTATCTAGTCATGATTCCATCTGCTGCGAAAACCTAATCCGATTTTTTTTGCAAATACCCATAACCTACCTTGCCGTTCATGTATTAACAGGCAATTAGCTTAAAATTTTAAATAATAATGCTTCCGATGTTCGCAACATTTTTGTCTTGGCACAACTCAGACACTCATCACACACATGATCTCATCTGAGCAAAATCTGTACTATGGTAATCAGACACTACTAACACAAATATACTGATGCTCATCACACAAATTTTAATCTTGACTGAGATTTTAATACTAGCCCCCGGCTTCGTGGTCAAACATACGACCCACTGGACAAATATAACAGACGAATAGTAAGTACATGTGCAAATTAAGATATATTTTTAGTAAAAGTATACTCGTAGTATTTAGTATATTTTTTGTCTTTAAAGAAACTCAGTAAGTCCCTAGAACATATCCATGTTAACTAAGAGATAGTTTCAGTACAAGATGACTTTTTGGAAAACAAAACATAATTGACATAAGGATCATCGTCTATTATAGCCTTTGTCATCTATACTTACGTATCTATACCTAATATAATATTAACAATATAAAGCTGAAGAGTTTGGTTGTTTGAACGCGCTAATCTCAGGAAATATTGGTCCTATTTGAAAAATTCTTTCAGTGTTAGATAGCTCATTTATCGAGGAAGGTTATATAAAAAATATTGTGACAACGGCGAAATTTTGAGCTTTCTTTACGTGCGCTAAATAAACGGTTAATTTAAAAAAAATCTTGTTTTTTAAATTGTAATTTAAACCACGTTTTCAAATTCAGTAGCAATAGTAGTCGTTTTCGCAATTAAAATACGTTAATAATCACTTCTGCTATGAATGTGTTTTACATACTTATAAAATTTATAGCACAGTTTTTTACATCACATCTTAATAATAGACCACACGTTTATGTTTATTGAGACTACAAGCAATTAAACTTCAATGACATATTCGTCAGCTCCATGGGAAGGTTCATCGATGGACATTAATTATGTATTATCTTCTCTGTAATATTTTACTTTGAAAATCTTTTCTTTGATAGCAACGTTCTTTATATTTTTATATTAAACCAGATGTGCTCGCGGCTTTGCCCGCGTGGAAATCAGTGTGTCACATAGTTTTTCCCGCGTGAATACCTACCTCGTGGGAATTCTAGTATAAAAAGTAGGTTATATGATGCTCTAGAGAGAAAAGAAAAAAATCAAATAAGCCTAGACAAAAAAGGTGAGCAAGCGAGCTAGGGGTGAGAGCCAAGGGGCGCAACGCGGACGCCAGCTCGGCATATCCTTGATATCCAGTACTTACTTGTACTTGATATTTTGAAAATTCACAGATATATTTATAAATGGTAGCCTATGTGTTATTCTGATGTATAAGCTATATCATTTTAAAATTTGATTAAAATTCATTAAGTACTTTTTACGTGAAAGAATAACAAACATCCATCCATACTTACAAACTTTCGTGTTTATAATATTATAGAATAAAATAAATAATAAATATATATAAATAAATAGGAAATAGGGTATCTTGGTTCGTTTCAAAGTAGTGGTGAATTAATAATAAGCATAAGATTAATAAACAGTAGTGTTGTTAATAGATTTGAAGGTTCACGCGCCGTTTAATTATGCTAATGTAAAAAGGGTATTTCTGTTTTTTTTATTATTCTGTCTGTCATAATATATCGGATTG
>DWEJ01000939.1:0-14383 GCA_018245835.1 Mysoria sejanus stolli
TATTAAACGAGAGATGGTCTTGTACTGTTTTTATTAAACAGTCAGAACGAGTTATTTCGTAAAGAAAATAAATGACTGTCTATAAGAATATTTCACTTCGTACTCGGGAGATGAAATTTTTACAAATATACATGTACCACATATTATGACTGGTGAAAAATATAAAGGCCCAGGTGGGCGGAGACCCGAGAACCATATTGTCCTACCTTCACGCTCCACTTTCCAATTGGCTGCATGATTCTGAAACAGAAAATTACATATCAAAAGTCGTGTATTACGATTAGAGCCTTTTGCGGCGCTTTATAAAAAAATACCATATTTTTTTAGTTCTACAGTACACGGATCCCTAACAAACTGAAGTGTACTTTATTACGCTGTTTCTATGCATCTGTGATGCTAAAGGATAATATTATCCCAGCAAAATTGTTTCACATCATGTGACGCTGTGATTCTATTGTGGGAGTCTTCTACATACACACATACACAAGTCATAAACACAAGCATACATATTGTGTGTAAACATCATAGAATATTAGTGTACATTACATTTAGGCAAGTAATTTGTACTGTACCATTCATGTTCATTATTTATCTAATCGAATATGTCCTAGTTGGCCACGCTTTCAACTAGGGACACAAATATTGTTAGTCATGTTGTCATTTGATTGGAATGGATGTTATTGTACATTAACCTAGTCAAATAGTCACACAGTCATCTTGTCACAGAGTCACTTACTCACACAATCACAGTCACAAAATCAATTAGTCACTCAGTCACACAATCACTTAGCCTTTTAGTAAGCGACACTCTGACTCATATATTCTTACTGCATTTAACATTTCTTTCATTAGCTTTTACTCTTGTGTTAATTTCTTTTTCGTTTTTCTTTATCCACTCGTTTCTTTCGTCGCTTTTTGCTATGTGTGGTGAATAGTCTGTTTATAACAGTTCAGTAACTCGAAATTTGAACTGCACTTAACTGTATTATACGCTATAACCTAAATTCTGAGTGATTTCCTCTTAACTCATGGTCAATGGAGGAAATTCATGAATAATTCTGTGACTTATCTTCGTTCCTGTAAATTTGTCACATTAATAGGATGCAAACTTATTGGTGAGTTCCAAAATATAATTGATATTCACGTGATAATGAATTGTGGTCGCGCATTAATTAATTCGAAATGCAGATTGAAATTCAATAGCACAATTCAATATACTTTAATTAATATTTTAACAAGTTAGATCGATTTTAATTTATTAGAAGAATGTGAATTAAATTTTTAATTACAAAACTTCACGCATACAATAAATCATGAGATATACTGTGAAGCACCCTCAAACCTGCTGATTGTCATACCAGAAGTTAAGAAGAAAAATAATCGTGACTATGATATTTTCTGAGGATCGATTGTTGTGGCACCCACAACTAAGGAGTACACCCAGCAGTGTAGTAAATACTGACTTATCGATAATGGCAATAAACATTTCATAATAACAATCCTACAATAAAAATTATAATATCAAGGTATTATTGATATATTAGTTATTCTGTGAATGCTTTATAAGGCTAATATACATATTATTATGTATTTATACGCTTCACGTAACGTTGTTTTTAAACCATTTAATGATTACAAGCGCGACTACTATGCGAAAGTTCTTTTACGGTTTGATTTACGGGTCAGATATTATTACGTTTTTCTAAACTAAAATACCTAGCAGTTATATTCTAATTATATTCTAGATTTATCCGTGGTGTATGGCAATAGGCTCACCCACGGCAGCTGAACGTTGGAGTGTTATACGCTCCTTAGACTTTTTCATATAAACACAAAATTACTTATTACATGATTCATATATATGTATATACATTTCCAGCGCATATATTTTCGCAGCATGGTCAACAACGCCTTTAGTCATTCATCCTTTACTTTGTAAAAGATAATTGGCATTTAAAATAATACGTCAACGTCAAAGCGAACGTTAAATAAAGATAATGAAAGAGCGTTCAATAAACCCTGCAATTTGTATTTTCAATTTTAAC
Organism: Mysoria sejanus stolli; assembly: GCA_018245835.1. NCBI lineage: Eukaryota > Metazoa > Arthropoda > Insecta > Lepidoptera > Hesperiidae > Mysarbia > Mysarbia sejanus. The sequence continues at coordinate 2,046 of DWEJ01000939.1, forward strand.
ACAAAGCGAAATGGAATACCTCTGTTTATCCATTTGTCTTTATATCCGAGCCATAAATCAAGCTGGACGAGCTAAAATTAAGTACGTTTATAATACCGCGGAGGTTACAACGGGCACGCATTACACCGAATATAATCTTCATTGAATGTTGTTTTAATATAGGTATATTTTAAGTCGATCAATATTTTCATTGGGCAGAGTATTTTATAGTTTTGTGAAATATGTTTTATTTTTGTCTTTATATCTGTATATGTAAATGCCTCGTTGGTCGAAAAGTTGCAAGAACGATTGCTGATCGAGAGATCCTGGGTTCGATTTCAGACTTGGGAATCGAAGGAAGTAGTCTCCTAGTTAAATGAACATATGTTATATGGAATGTGTAGTATACTAATGTGTAGTATTCTCTGAGAAAATGGCAGAGGAGTGCAATCCACTCACACGTGGTGAGAGTTCCATATAACATATTTCCATTTAACCAGGACTAATAAAAATTAAAGTTTAAAATTTTTTTTTCCAAAAACTTACCACACCTACTCATATGATTTTTTCCATATTATTGTACAGTCTTTGAAGAATATTACAACACCCGACGAATTTCTTTTATTTCTAGCAGTGGTGCACATAAACATAAGAAAGTATAAGAAAAATCACTATTTGTTTCAGGCTTGACTATTCTTTTTGGGACACCTGTATAAGGCTGAATCTAAGAACGAAACGTCATACTTGAGCAACAAAATGAACACTAATTGATGTTTAATAGATATTAATGATCCGTATTTGGCTGTGTAACGCAGATATTTTAGATGATATAATATGTTGTGATCTAAAATTTGCTTTTTTGCTGGCATTACTATGTTACTACGTTGAGATAAAATGATTGTACAGCATTCCACATATGTATGTAATATGTGTTTTGCTCAGGCGATCTTTTACAGTAAATTTATATTTGAAATCCAAATTGTTTTTACTTAATATAATAAGGCTGATTGTATTCGTATTACAGTTGCAGTAACTGTAATAAATCTAAAATCTGGTATAATTGCAGTATGTGCAGAATTTGGACTGGACTTAGACTTGTTTCCGCAAAAAGTAGCATAAGACTTGAGATTTAGATTCATTTATTTTATAGTTACGTAACTATTAATATAATAATATTGTGTGTATTGCAATACAGTAATTAGAATACAAAGATGCTAGTCCTGTATCCGATTGACCTAGATTCGATTCCGCATCTACGTTTGCATATTCCAATCAATTCGTAACATAGTTCTGAATATCTAGGGTTGGCTTCTTTAATACACATTTGATGATACAATAACCATTTTTCCGTAGTAAATCCCTGTAGTTACTTGATATGTTTTCCTGTACGATTATCTCATAATAATTAATTGACTTGAGAGTGAGAGAGAAGTTCTTCGTACTTTAAATGGACTGACAGATTATTTACATCGTCTCGTATAGGACATCTGGAAAATTGCCATTAGTAATAAATGTACCTGCAGGTATAGGAATAGTGAAAGGGAATTCCGGACAACCTGACGTTAAGTGGTTACTTAAGCCCATAGATACTTAGATCCAATTTCAGATAGGACAGGTGTGACCTGAGCGGTTGAAAGGCCCGCTTTCAGTTCGTTTATCTTTCGCTCCATTAAAAGCGGTATACGTACAAACATTCTTTCTTAACAGCAATAACAGGTCAAAAATAGGACTATTATGGTTCCTTAAATGCCCTATTAGCATTTGAAGGGATAATATAATATTTATAAACAACATTGATTTGATAAACATCTTAAGTGAAACGCGATATAACGACCATAATAGATTGTCGTTTTTACGCCTAATGGTGATTCCGCCTAAGGGTAAGTTATTAAATTCAGAGGGTGAACGGGGTTAATATCGGAAACTCATTAATAACGTTACAGGCTGCTTCTAATTTCACCGTGACTTGGGCATATTTTCTAAATGGATTTCGTGGCCCGTTGCTATCTCTATTTTATCTATAAACAATCCCCAGCCCCTGGATATTGTCTGTAATTAATTATTATACTACCTTCTTGGTAGACGGGATAATTTAATGTAATTGGAAGACTGAGTTTAATTGTTATTAATTAAATAAAAAATCACATATAAATTAACGTATTTCTAATAAGGTTTGCAGAAATAAATTTTAAAATATATCTTCATCTGATGGTCTAAGAAGGAATGCTTTTAATGCTAAAGTAAAAAATAAATAATGATGCCTTGAATAAGACTTGTATCCTGCTGAGTTCAGCGAGCCAAGTGCCAATCAGTGGAAACTAGCTATGCAATAATGTTATAAAGACTAATAAAGGAATGAATCTTGATCTTGAGTAATTAGTTTCCAGAGTAGCGAAGGCATTGGAGTTCTTTTACGGACGAGAATAAATGTTTTCAGAAGGACAATATTTTCTTGTGATACAAAAAAATATTATATTTATACTATTGTATCCAATCACGTTTCAATTTATGGGAAGCTTATTTAACTGAAATAAGAGTAATCGTTTTGTATCTTTGTAACAAAGCAGTCAGGCTTAATTACAATATACGTATAATTTAGGACAATAAATTTTGGTTAGAGACTTCTAAACGAAGGTTTACATAACCATTAATTTTATTAATCTCGTATTATGTAATTGTGATATTGCAAAGCAGACCCTATAGTACATACAGACGCTAATATTATACGATTATAATATTAGTTCCATATCGATATATGGGACACATTACGATAATTAATTGTATTATTGGTACATCACAATTACGAGTAATTATGGTATTAGGCGCATAGTGCTTAGTAATAAAGACCTGAGAAATGTTCTTTTAATCAATTTGCAGGCAACACAACTAATGCGTACTGCCTTTTTATATCAATGATTAATAGTTTGTGCTAGTTATAGTATGTGAAGTTATTCAATAAAATTCTACGAAATAGTTTGTAATGTAACAATCAGTGATATTTGTAAATGGACTAAGTGCCTACCCGTAAAGAATATTGAATGTGTATTGATATTACGTTCTGACCTGGACTTAGTACCTCCAGATTCGGAAAGTCATCAAGATAAACAGATGTATTATTGATAAGCATATATCTTACAGGTATCGATAACCACATAGACTTTTATTAGCAAAATGTTATAAGAAATTATTCCACATCTTACCATAACATCATCATAATATACGTAATAAATATCAATGCCATATAAAAATAAACTTTTAAGTTCTAGAAATTTATAGTTTTTAATATGTTTTTAATAACTTTAAGTGCTGGTTTTGTATGCGCTTAGAATTCATGACTAAATATGATTTTTACTGACATTAAATCATGTACATATTTATGTATTTATATTGCGAATGAAATTGAAAACGTTATACTTTTAACACAAGATTAATATTTAGAATATCTTGATAATGGGTAGATCTAGTGTTTTAAACCAGTACTTATGTTTACATGGGTCAATGAAAATTACGTATACCTATTGTTAAATTTTCTTTGAAAATCACCTTCACGGCCTCGTTGCTCGAGTGGTTAGAATTACGGTTTTTTGAACGAGAGGTCCTAGGATCAAATGTCTCGTCGGGTACTAGTGAATTTTTCTGACATAGAATATCTATGTACCTACATAGTTAAAATTTCTAGCATTGAGCCAGGGTCTGGATTTGTGCCTGGTATATGGCAATAGGCTCAGCATCTGCAGCATCAGTATAGCAATACACCCCTTCGCTCACGCCTCGCCCCTCTTCGGATTATACAGGCGTGAAATTACGTTATTAAGTTTATTCACATTATACGAACGAACGAAGAGATTACCTACCACCTCAAACCCTCTAAATGTTCCAAACGGCGTAACCTTCTGATGAATAAACTGGATACGACGGGTGACCGCCATTAACAAGTACAGTGTCGGTATTTCTCAAACTACGCGAGCAATCATTCCTACAGGCTGTCGTATAAATCGCGCTTAGTAGAGGTCTTAAGGGCAGTTGAAAGGGTTTAATTTAACACATATAAGTCGTTAAATGACGTCCTTAAAAATTTGCACGGAAGCAATCTCTGGTGTCGATGTTCCCGAATTAACGATGGAAAACATTTAATTACCAACAAGACTTACATGATATTTATTAAAAATATTTTATTGTACGTTTTTTATTTTATTCATTCGTGTTGGGTGGAGTAAGAATACATTAGTCAAATCCATGTCGGATGTCGTAAGAGGCAACTAAGCCTGGCGCTGGCAGATCGCGGCAAGTTCTGTCTAGGCACAATTGAATTGCCTGCGTAGTTGGTGGTGCGAGAATCTGTGCTGAGCGTGAGAATATATATAACTCGTCAGGGGAAGCCTATGTCTAGTAGTGGACTTCGATGGTCTGGTCATGATGATGTAATCATTGAAAGTTAACGTCGTTCATATAAACAATTTGCAATTTCAATATTTCAAAGGAATCACACGCTGCGTATTAACCGTATAAATTGATTACAGCGTAACAGTCGTATTAATCGATTTATTCTATGATCTTTATGTGTGTACAAGTAAAAATATCGCATTACAGAAGCTTCGATAATTAATTACAAGTATAATAAAATAAATACGTTTTATATTTTTTTTAACATTGAACATAACGCATTTGTATCAAAAACATTAACTTTAAAGGTTTTCATTGTATATTTTAGAAGAATCCAATTATTACGACGTCTGGAATTGACTTCAAAGTGGACAGCTTTTGGACTAGTAATTACCTGTCATTTTGAGACGTTGTATAAATTATGCATTATCGACGAAAACACAAATAATACTTCAATTTATTGCCATTGATGTTGTTGCGAGTATAGTTATATAATAAATAAATTTAATTTGAACGGTTAATTCAATCTTGAGTTTCTAGTCAGCTTTTTAGATGAATTTCTCTAAAGAAATTTGATTTGAGTCAATGAATACTACTCGTAAGTCGAGATTCCCCCAATTTTAATTAGACTGAAGAAAAATAAGATTTGTGAACAAATAAATGACAGTTCTCAAGTTTTAATTATATTGTGATTCCATATTAGTGCCCGCATTTTTAATAAGATGAAATACGTATTATATATTTATAAATGATCCTAGAAGACTAAATAAAATTCTGTTTAATTTATTTATCAAAAACTACGACTGTAGTAGTTTTCACTATAAATTCACAGAAAAGGCAGCACTGGAATAATGCCGTAAACATTCCGCCTTTATGCTTTTGAAATGAAACGGATTTTTTTTCTTTTCCATACGTCATGACTAAAAATAACTTTTCCATACAATAAACGGACAAATGGGTCGCCAACGATAAATATTTGTTCAACTATTCAGTGCTAGGTATTGTGTTCATGTCACAAGTACTGTAGCTGGTGATGCTGGTAAGCTTATAGTGGCCTCATTTCGTTCGAATGCTTCATGACTTTGATATGGCTACAGGCAGAATTGGATTCCAAAGAAGAGCAAATGTTGTAAGTTCGCGAGTGATAATAAAAATAACTACGTTAAAACCGACTTCAAAACTAAAAATTAAACAATAATAAAGTTTTAATATTAATTATATACTATCTATTATTTACATGTGCTATTCACTAATAAGTTTGAAGTCGGTGCCAAGCTTTAAACAAATAATTATATTTAAATTTTTTTTTCTAGTTCAGCTCTTTACAATTACGGCTCTTTTTTTCATAATTCCTCGTATTGATTAAGATTTATTTGCTATTTATTAGGTTTATTTAAGAATAGGTTTGTTAAAAAAATTAAAATATAATTATTTGTTTAAAGCTTGGCACAGACTTCAAACCTATTAGTAAATAGCACGTGTAAATAATAGGTAGTATATAATTAATAATAAATCTTTATTATTTTTTAATGTTGAGGAGTTCCCCTCATTTTCTCCAGAACCCGTTAATGGATCCTAAGCATATTTAAATGGGACCAACTTGCAGCTCGCCTCTACACAATAAAAAAAGAATAATTAAAATCGGTCCACTAACGGCGAAGTAATTCGTGTACATACATTAAAAAAAACACCGGCCAAATTGAGAACGACCTCCTTTTTGAAGTCGTTTAAAAACACACTAATATTTGTATGGTTCGTACAAATATTAGTGTGTTAAGCTAAGCAGTCCTTTTCGATTTAAGCTAGTCTTTAAACTTCGTAAAAGACCTTAAGAGAAACTTAGTGTCAACATAAAGACTAACTGATTCTATCGCGCTCAAGTTAGGTGAGGAAAGATGCTCCACGTCGCGATTTGTGAGCAGAGTGTACAACTGAGACACAAAACAATCCCCGAAGAGGTAGGCGGAGTTAAATAATACACTGCCACGTTTTATCTGATACGTTTACGTCCTACTATAGATGTGAACTAAAGGCGATGTAAAAATCTGCTAGATATGAAAGCATTCAGCTTCACCCTGAATGCGAAGAGAGCAAGTGTCTTCGCCACTCTGAAAATTATTCATTACTACGTTTCAACCCACGGGTACGTGCAGAATAGTAATTTTCAATTTAACTTTTTTCATAATATTCTTCTACTTTATGTTTTTAAAGGGTTGATTTAAGAGGAATTGAGTTAACTAAATTGAAATAACTAAACCTCATGTGAAATTGAAAACAAGTTATTCCCAAAATATTTGCACGAGGTCAATAATATTACAAAAACATTTCGAATAGAATCTTGTTACATAACATTAATGTAACATTGTTACATTGTTGTTAGTAACATTCAGTCCTATTTATAGTCGAGTACATAATTTATAACATAAAATTGAAGAGTACTTATAATTATACTTTATAGATATTTTTCATAAACTTCCGCTGTTTTCGCTTTGGCTTTGCGGTACTGACAAACGGGTCGAAAACTATTACAAGTCGCTGAACCATTCAATGCTTTATATAACAAAACTATTGTAGTGTTTGACAACAGTGGAGAAATATTGTGATTTGCCGCATCACAGTGAGTAGAAAATTCTTGGTATTGAGGACAAATTTTGTACGAGGAGTTTTGCGATCTGAATTTAGCCTCAAATTTGCTTATTTAACATTTCTCGTTGGGCTGTAGCTGACTTCTGTATAGGTAATCGATGATAGAATTATTGCTCATTGGAGTTTTGGGTTTCAATTCCTTAAAAGCAATTTCGTTTTGCTTGTATATGTATCACTATGGTATAGAAGTTGAAATATATTTAATACAAGTGTAAATGTAAAAACAATACACGATGATAAAAATAATATACGGATATGAATAAAAGTATGAAGTATAATGGAAAGGATATAGTCACACGTACGAATCTCACTTATAAATATTGTTTACTTGAATTTACAATTTTATTTCAATAAAAATGGTATCAATCGGCACGACGCTCGTAACGTATTTTGTATTGCAACGTTTGTTTTGAATCTCCATATGAAAGGGTTGGTTTAGTTGATTGAAATGTAAATTCAAATAAGTTCCGCAAATTCATACAAAAATATTCATACAAGTGTGGCACACCGAGTTTTGGAAACTTTATTGATAATTTATTTTTGTATTACTAATCCTTATCATCCTGTTTTTATTTCCAGATTTGGAAATGGGTGCCTTATCTGAATGAGAACGGTTATGGCCATAGTTTGCAATGCTCCTTCAGATTTAAAAATTCCAAAAAACGAGAAGAATCTAAACTAACCCACTTATAAACTATTATACTAAAGTTGGTCCATCTCCACTTGGTTTATAGTCGGAATAAAAGTAATATTATATTAAAAGATCAACATATATTTATCCCGCTGCATTGTAAGCTTTCCTTTATCATATAGGTATATAAAACGTGACGGTTCTTACTGCATAATATTTTAAGAGTAATACTAGATTATCTATTTTTCATATCAAAGGTGTACAATGACCGGTCCCCATCTGGAATAAAGCCGTATAAATTTTATATACAATTCAACTGCTATTTTTGTGTAATGTGGCTAACGGGTTATTTTGATGTGTGTGATTGATGATAGAATAATGCCACTAACAGTGGTGACTACCTCGTTGGTCGTGTTGGTTGTTGGTTGTTCTATCTTCTCGTAATCCATCCCACAATGTTTGAAAACTAAAGTTTTCAATCAGTGCGTCCTACCCGCCATGACATACGGAGCTGAGACGTGGACACCTTTTCCATAGTAAAACGTAAATGATACCAGTAAAACGTAAATGTTTAACTACACTTCTTTGTCTGCCTCTTCAGGAATTACAGGCGTGATGTTATGTAAATTTTATAACATGTAAAACTCGTCAATAAAAAAAAGTTTTTTTTAGGGTTTTTGTGGACAAACCACAAGAACATACCAAACCTATTGTATCATACACAAACGTCACACGCATTGAAAGAAAGTCTTACTGACTCGCACATCTAAATGATGGTAGCTAATTTACACAGCCCTTTTGAAACATCAGCGCTCTGAGACAGGGTAGTTTATTTCTTTGCATTCAAAATTTTAGTAAGTTTCTTGTAACTGTCGCTATCTCAATCATTTGAAACTAATAAACACAATGTTCGATAACTCGTCACGATTTTTTGCAGCAGTAATAAATTAGGATAATTTCTTTGTTTCATAACTTTTCTCAAGGACTTTCTATTTTAAAAGTGGATAAAAAGAAGAACAAGTAAAGTCATAATCTATTTCGTAATCCATCATTCTCAGACCTACCTTAAGCTAGCTCTAATTAAAACTAAAGATAATGCGTAAATATTACATGAAAAGATACAATTACTTTATAACATATATACTAACATACATTTAATAGTTAAAATTTATTATAATGTATCCGCATTTACAATATTACACAGACATAAAAAATTATTAGGTTAGCCCCAACTCAAGTCTGTTCTACATAAGTTATGTTATTATTAGTATTACATTAGTTAGTATTACACCGTCTCTAGGGGCCACGTGAACTCAATACATCGTGACACAAATGAGATTACTCGCACAAAGGACGCGTGTGTTTAAAATAAACTTAGATACATCAGCTATAAATGAATATTATAATTCCATTAGTTTTTATTATGTTGGACAATTTGTAGGTACATATTAAAGTTTTTTCTTAGGTGCATAAGTTGAATTATACAGTAATTAAAAATTCAATTTAACAAAATTTATCAAATTGACAATCTAAACCTGGTTTGACATTTGATAACAATAAAAAGTATGTATTTTACTCATAATGTAGTGGAATAATTAAATATGAATTAAATACTTGATCACAATATACATATGTTTTTCCCACTCTATAATATTCCTAATTAAGTATTGTCAGTTTACATAATAATATACGTAGCCATATAAATACACGCACCAGTACACAGTACTGTAAACCGTAATATAAAATTATTCAAAGTGAAAATCACAACTTCGCCATCCAGCAAAGTATTTACAAAACTTTTCGCGTCATTCACAAACCCCTAAGTCACGATAATTATATTCAAAGTCCGAAACAGTCTTATTAAAGTTTATGAACTTCATTGAATTGCAAACATCCAGCGAACTATATTAAATACTTACAGAATATCGTAGTAGCCACTGCACAGTCGACCCTATTACTCTTTTGTTTAACTAGATAGTTAAACCGAGATGTTATTAAATTCAATTGTCTGCTACAAATGCATTCTACGAATTTCGTAGCGCTCGTAGCGCTGTTAGCTTAAGTTACAGCGTAAACGTCCGTCCGAGAGCGATCTCGCGTAAGACTGATACCTCGTAACTCCGCGCTCGATGGCTTAGAACCATTTAGTCCAAGAGTGAAAATTTTATGCCATATGTATGAGCTATTATATTTGCCTTGAAATTATTTTAGGTACGCAAAACCTTTCACGATATTGAATAAAGTGACATTTATTTTACTTCGTTGTTATTTTATAAAGTTATCATTGATTCTGTATACAAGACCTCGTATTTAAATAACAATTTTAAGACGTTAATTCGAGAATATTGCATTGCAGCTCACTGTTTTCATAGAAGATTCACATGTTCCATAAAAAAATATGTTGAATAATCACACTTTGTTAGTTGCAAAAAGACTTTATAAGAAAGCTAATTTTGACACTTGCATTATTGACATAATTATGTGTCAAAAAAGTAATTTTAACAATTCTAACTAACAACCGCTACAGCCCTTTATTTACGTTGATCGAGAATTAACGAATAGAACTTAAGGTAATATTACTAAAAACTTATGAGGTTTTAAAATAATTGATATTATGAAAACTTCAGTTACAAATATCATAACCCTTTTACTTTTGCTCAATTTTTTATTTATTGTTCCTTAAAAACTATTTATAGTAATTTATTCCGATGTTTCATAACAGAAATTAAATATATTGTTAGAAACACCCGTCATCAGCACACTGTTTCTGTCGCCTATCAAACATTTTTACGCCGTAACTGAAAACTAATAAAGTGACAACGGCGAACGGAATGTACTTTGAAAAGTAATGACACTAGTGATTCGTGGCTTAACTTGCGCTTTCCCACGTACGGCTTCAGTACGCACCTAAAAGGATTCCCGACGTAATGCCACTTGCGTCATTTGCGTGCTTAAAATAAATATAGTTTTTGCATTACGTCTGCGAGTAATACATTAGACATAAAATATAAAGCAGTTGTTATATTATGCAAATATTTTAATTATTTTAATATAATTCAAATGTAATTTCAGTCTTACCGATATTTTTAATAAACATTCAGAACTGTTTCGTCAGTTTACCGATATAAATAAATTTGTTGAAAAGGTCATAACATATTCATTCTTTTAATTCTACGAAAATGCATATCAAATAACTTCTTAATATCAAAATAAATCCTCAGTATAAAAAAACTATAGTACAGTGCTCTTGACTCTTTTATATATCAGTTATTTTGAGCCACATAAAATTATATTGAAATTTACACCTGGTTTTTAGAACGGAATAACATACTGATAATCGTATCATATTGTTTACATAAATTTACTGTAAAAGTTGTGTACGTAGAAATGAAACATCTAAACTATGAACACGTTCTGCTCAGGTAGATAAGACAGTAGCTTTGTAGAACTTTGTAGAAATGGATTTCGACCACTGAAAAATCAAAGCAAAACGTTGGCTCGAATCCAACATCGTCTTGTACTGAGTGTAAAATATGAACGGTATCTTCAAATAAATTGTTCCATACATACTTTTAGGATACAATGGAAACGTTGAGTGCTCTTTTAAGCACAGATGCTACCTGTGTGTTCGGAAGATAAATCATGATTATGAAGTCAAACTTTTCATAAATATGTCTCCGGAGGCTTGATCATTACAGAAATACTCATTATTCCTAGTAAAGTCCGAAAAGTAAAGGACATAAATTTAAATTTATATGTATATATTTGATACCAAACCGCCTCGTTGGTCGTGTCGGGCGCTTGCGGATCGGGAGGTCTTAGGTTCACGTGTTGGTTGCAAGTGCGACTGCCGATCGGGAGGTCCCGGGTTCAATTCCCGGGTCGAACGCTACAAAATTTTCTTATTAGAAAAATTTCTATTAGAAAATCTAAATTAGAATTCTGGTAGTGGTTCGGAGTCTGGATATGTGCCCGATACATGGCAATAGGCTCACCACATATTCCATAGTGGGACGTAAACGTAACCGGTAAAACGTGGGAGTGTTCTGCGGTGCTTTGCCTACCTCTTCGGGGATTACAGGTGTGAAGTTACCATATATTCAGTTTACATTTTGTTTATAACTTATAGGTAGTAAATGAAAACGTATCACTCTGTCGGGGAAAACGCTCTGTCAAATGGCTTCTTCACCCACCTCGGGGAGTATACGTGCCAGTCATCATTTTATATTATACCCGAGTGTAAACCGAATAAAACCTATTCAAAACTTTTCAAAAATATCTTATGGTTTATCATATTTAGAGAGGACGAATAGATAGTAATATACGTATTCAAATGGTGAATATTTAAACAATATAATTTGATCATTGGATAATATCTATCAGTTATAATGTTGAATGTTATGGTAATAGATTGTCTTGGGAAGATGTTTTATGCTAATATACATATGTACCTCCAATTGATATCATTGATGCCGTCATCAAATCCAGAACCAATCATCTTGATATACTGAACTATATTCTTGATATATTTACTTTACGCATTGATAAGTAGTAAAATTAATAAAGAAAGACATACCAGACACTCGTACATTCATGGAATTGGAGTCATGTTAAAAGAAGACGTGTTCAAATATACATTTAAGATTTAAAGATACTTGAACTTGTATGATGACTCTAACTCTACTTATGTACAATATCT
>DWEJ01000940.1:0-14370 GCA_018245835.1 Mysoria sejanus stolli
TGTAGTGTTCGACCCGGGAATCGAACCCAGGACCTCTCGATCTGCAGTCGCACTTGCAACCACACGACCAACGAGGCTGTCAAACATATTAAAGACAGATTACGCAAAGATCAGTAATTCAAATTATGACTTCCTGTCGGACGGTTATGTATCCGAATGGCTGGTTCTGTTAAACAAATTTACTAATATATTTAAACATATTAAATGCGAATTTAAATAATAGCCCATCCGATATAACAGCAAAAGAAAAAAGTTTGAAACCACTCTGCTTATGATATTTCTTCGTAATGTTCTGTAATGCGTGTAAAATCTGTCAATCTGTAATGGATTATTGCCTGGTTTCTGGTATCTGAAGGAAGATAGTGAAATGACAAAGAAGTCGGTATTAACATGAAAGGTATTTCGCACATATCTTTATTATCGTTTACTTTAAAACGAGCATTACATAAGAAATTAAATACAATAATTATTTATATAAAGAACAAGAACTTTGTTTAAAAACAAATCCATGAACCTCATTTACACTGCTCATACAAGTACTTCAAACTTCCATTATATCAGATCGTTGACCACTATAAATATATTCTCACGGGTATTAAATATTACTTGTTCAAAGCAAAAACTTCAAGAAGATTCGATATCGAACTGAATTTTTTGGCATCGAATTAAAAAGAATAAAAAAATCTTTTCAATTTACCGAGCGAGCACAAGTTACTCTAAAAGGCAAAATGCCTAATGTTCTCTTGGTGTAGGCGAGGTTTTTGGACCCGAAGGATCACCTTATAGTTATAAATTATACACACACACACACATACATACATAACCGCTGATTTGACAGAGATTAATCAACGGCATTTATTTTTTGTTGATAAAATTAATTTACACGTTCAATTACATGTAAGAATAGATTAATAAAAAAATATATTAATAAGTATTATTTAGAGTAAAATAGCTGTGATTAGAAATAAGACTGCACCCTGGATCGCCCTGCAGTCTTCAACATTTCTCACAAACATCAAAAACTCTTTAAGGCAATTATATATTTGCCCGATTTATCGTTATCGGCCCGTTATCAGTAAACCGCGCATGCCTCGAAAAAAGCCTATTCTATTAAATGTTAGGATGCATTTCCGCTTCCCATAAGGCGGTGTGGTGGACGAATTTTATCCTAATAGACAATGTATGTACATCAATAAAGATTTAAGTAATTTTACGATTAATATTAACCTAAAGAGTAAAAAACCAATGTTCTTTTAAACAGTATTTCGGATAAATTTGAGAATATGTCATCGTAATTCACAAAAACCTTTAAAAACAGTCAAAAGCTATTTAGAAAAATCGTTAAAACCAATAGCGTTATAGAAGGCATTAATACATATCTGCCCGTTTGAAAATCGAACAACACAAATGTAACCCACATATTATCTGTAACGCAATTAACAATGTAACCACTGAGTATCATGATCGTAGGAATTCAGTATGTCTCGATTTCGATTGTCACGTCGATTGGTATTAGCAGCGGTTGTTTTGTCTTTTGCCACGGTATATAATTTTCCGCTGGGTAGCCTCACGCGACTTCCACGCTAACTCACGTCAAAAACTGCGCGCGGCTAACGTGTTGAATGTTGGAATTTGAAAAATGTAACAGTTGTAAGAGCATTCGATTTTCGAAAGCTGTTTGTTAAATATAAAATAATATAAAATATAATTAAATATAAAATAAAAAATAATGTTTCATATGAAATACGTTTACTATTTCATATGGAATAACTTTTTCCATTTTAAACCTTAATTTCACACATTATGAACGTATTTTTTATAATTTTAAAAAATTACTTTACGATTTTTAAATTTTTTAATGATCGCTATCACAAGAATTTAAGTATTTTAACATATTTATAGTCGAAAAAAGTTATGGTAACGAACCAATAATACATTTTTTATTTACTTTTCCTGTATTTGACCATATCTGTGATAAGCTAATAACGGATCGTAAATTGAGCGCCCCGCCAAAAATGGTAGGGTCGAACATTGTGCGTAAATGGATTTTCAATATGAAATTATCAACTAAAGTTCTTTAATATTGATTAGTCGCGATTTGTTGAAAACTCTTTGTTTACTTTTTATAACAAGATGACTAATATTCAAGACCTTATAATGAGTTCTGTATGACAAAGATATTTGACACACGCAGTCTCTGCCTACTCCGTAAGAGCTCATGCTTGATGATAAAACAAGAATTTTAAAATGATTTTAAAAATAGCAATTGCTGATTTGTCTAGACAGCTTTTTTCCTCGCATCACAGTATAAATACGATAATATTGTACAGACATTTTGTCCAAGAACCAGTTAGCGGGTTGCTCGCATCCGGTGTGTCATTACGAAGTTCCGGTTGCCACCGGTTTGGCATTTTATGCCTCACATATGAGTTCTATAAAGTTATTATGTATGTTCTATAGCTGTCAGATGTATTCTTGTAGCTTCGTTTGCTGGAAGCTAATGTTTTTTTCCCTTTATAATCATACATACAAGTAAGTGCATACAAAGTAGCACATATTAACATACATATAAATACTCGTAAAGTAGTCTTATACTTAGATATGAAATTAGTATTACCGAAATCACAAAACCTTGCAAGCTATGGACAGATATTGAATTAAAATAATCGTGGAAGAAAAGACGTTAAGAATAAAATACATACCTAGGTCATAAAACCATCCAACTTGTAAAAAAAGAAATCAGAAAAAGTATTCAACGTAAATTAGTCGCACAGTAATACAATACAATAATTTCGTATTAAATCTTGACCGTTATTTGAAGCTTACAAGTTTGAGATAGGCACTTCTGGTTTCCGCCACAGTCTTCCCTCTCTTTCTAATTCACTACTCCTTTCTCTCTCTCTCGCACATCCCCTCCATCCCCACCAGGCAGCGCCCCGAGCTTAGGGGCTCGGCGGCGATCTTACGGCATTGTGTCGAAAACACCAGGCAGAAATTATATGTAAGCTTCAAATAAGGTAAGTATTTAATAAGCGTTTTATTGTAAGGTAAAACGCCTTTATTAAATCTTGACCGTTATTTGAAGCTTACAAGTTTGAGACGTGTTTGTTATCGCCTGGTGGGGGACGCCAATGTGAAGCTCAGCAATAAGAAAATTTTTAATAGTTATAATACCTCAGAAAACTCGCTAAGGGGATGTGTTAATGATTTTAAGCCACCATAAAATATGCCTGATGAAATTGAAATGATAGAAAGGAATATTAAGGAATAATGTATTTGCTTAACAAAATAATAATAATAAAGATATTTGTATAAGGACAAATCTATACATTAAATCAATTGACAATCATAATTGGGAGCATACTGCACTCCTCTGCCCCTCCCGCCTTCGTTACGTGAAACGTAACGCATTACGCAACATAAGATTCCCAATCAACGAAAATAAATGATAATTAATAATTTAGAGACAAAGGATACTGAAATGAGACATTATATTACACAACAAAATACAATAGGTCAATATTGATTAATTATGATGAAAATGGCTAAGGTTAATGAAAGTCAGTTTACCGAAATGGTTTAAACAATTTAGTGATGTTGTCTACACCTGCTGGTACCACTTCGCGTCTGTAAAAACGTGCAAACGTATTACCAGATCGCCAATTTCCTCTGTCTAAAATTTCATCAATAGGATAATTATTTGACCAATTTTTTGATGCAACTGCGGAGCGCAGACTTCCTGGTGATGAAAATATACCAGCGTCTGTTAGCACTGACTTAATCCATCCTGCGATCACAGTACGCGATGCAGCTTTACTCGGACCTTTTAAATTTATGAAAAGATTATTACACTTAGACAGCTTACGTCTGTCATCCATAACAGAGATCGTACGTTTTATCCAGTAAACGGGATTTAGATTTTTAATATTATCTGGCAGTAATTTCCAGCCTGACTGCCTGTAATTTGCATTATCGGTTTTTGAACCAAAAATAGGCCAAAAAACAATAAAGTCCTTACGTTCTATCAAGTGATCCGAGTCTACTACCAACAAGGTTAAGTCATGCACTCGTCTTCCTGAACATAGTAGTAACAGTGTAGCTGTGTGACTACAAACCGCAAAAGGATTATTTTCGTCAAACACCCTGTTTTTCAAAAATGAAGCCAGAATATCTATGTCCCAAATAGGTGGCCTCTGAGCTTGCACTGGTTTCTTTAACGCTATAGATTTCAAAATGTGTTTAACGAGAACATGTGAACTTAATTGACCGGCCATTTCCTCGTTGCATAAAGTAGAGACTACAGATTTGTGAAGTAAAATTGTATTATAGGATAGCTTATAGATTATATACAAATCCGCTAAAAATCTAGCCAATATTGCGCCGGTAGGATGCAATGGATCAGTGTCTTGCTTTTCTGACCAAGAAAGCCATCTGTTCCATGCTGTCTTATATACTTTGCGAGTAGAAGGACGCCAAGCGGATTTCAAAAGCTCGAGCTGAGATTCATTCCAGTCTGTTAAACCCCTTGACCACCCCCAACTGTCCATATCTCCAGTATCATTTCTCGCGTGTGCGGCGGTGGTAAGCCAGTTGCTAGATCGACTATATTGTTCTCCAAATTGTAGAGAGTGAAGGGGGCTGCTATTGCTCGAGTTTTTAGGTCCGCTCGCCAAAATACACGATTCCACCTGGGTACTACCATCAAGTAAACTCCGGTTGCAGAGTTGAGATGTGATAGTATTTTGGGAATCAGGTACGGAGGTGGAAAGATCCATGCCAGTGCATAGTTCCATGTTCGTGAAAAGGCATTGTGATAAAGGGCTCCACCGTCGTTCAGATCTAGCGACACATAGTTGCGAACGACATGAGCTCTCTCGGATGCAAATAAATCGATCATCGGGGTTCCGAACCTTCTGAAAATTCTCTGCGTGCACCTGGGTAACAGATGCCATTCCGGAGGGGCATTGTGACGTGACAGACTGTCTGCGTGACTGTTGTATTTCCCAGGGATGTATTGGGCCATTATGTGAATCTGATGTTCGTTCAGTAGCTTGAATATTTCTATCGTGAGGTCCAGCAGAACCAGAGACCGAGTTCCTCCTTCGTTCTTCAGATAAGCGACGACAGTGCGATTGTCGCATTGAACCAGAACCGTTGAATTTCGCAACAGTTGGCCCTGTATTTGAAGAACCCTTAGGATAGCAGTCATTTCCTTGGCATTGCAGTGTAGGTTCTTCTCTTGATTGGTCCATGCTCCCGATATCGGCTGCCCGTCTAGCTGGGCACCCCAAGCTACGTCGGATGCATCTGAAGTTAGATAATGGGATGGTGGTGCAAAGTGGATCGGCGAAGATTGGCGGCAATTTTGAAGCCACCATTCCAACTCTTTGTGTGCCTGTATCGGTATTGGAAAAGCTTTCAGGGGAGGTGTACATAACTGGGAGTTTAGAAGCAAAACAAGATTTCGAAAATGTAGTCTGCCTTGTGGTATCACGAAGCTTGCGAAGTTCATGAGGCCGACCAGACTTTGCAGGTCTTTTAAGCGCGCACGATTTTGATTGGCCATAGTTGTCGATTTGTCGATCAGTCGAAACGCCTTTTCGTCTGGAAGTGATTTTATGTTCAACCACGGATCCCAATTTATTCCCAGAAAGGTTACCTTTCTTTGTGGGGAAACAATTGACTTTTCGTAATTGACTTGCCACCCTAGGTAGTGTAGCCGGTCTAGCAGAATCTGGACATGAGTCTTCAGGGTCTGTTGGTTCTGGTGGACTAACAGAAAATCGTCGAGATACACTATTATTCTCAAGCCTTGTTCTCTGAGGGTTTGAGCTACCCAATTGGTCAAGCCAGCGAACACTTTTGGAGCTGTGCTGAGACCGAAGGGAAGGCACGTCATTTGAAGCAACTCCTCTTTGTAGACCAGACGTAAGAATCGCCTGTGAGTGTGAGCTATTGGTAGGTGGAAATAGGCTTGTGAGAGATCCACTTTGCAAAGCCAATCTCGTGGTTGAACAAACTCTGGTACTCTGAATACATTTATTAGTCTGAAAGGTTCGGTTATCACATATTTGTTCAGTGCTCTTAAATTGAAAACGGGCCGGTGGGAGCCATCGGATTTTGGAACAAGGAATATTTTTGACAAAAAGCTTGGGGAGCTCTGAACTACTTCTACCACCCCTTGTAATTTCATTTGGGTTATTATCGTGGACATTAGTTCCGACTCCATCGTGCGATATGGACTTAATCGGTCCGGGTCTAGGCTGACTAAAGGCGGTTTCTTGTGAAAGGGGATTCGATAGCCTTTTATCATCTGTAATAAAATCTTTGGGGCTCCCATTTTTTTCCAACGCATTACAAATTTTGCTAACCGACCTGCTCTGAAAGGTTCCGAGTCAATATTTTCGCTTTTTTGAGTTATAATTGATTTCACCTCCATGACGCTTCCGGTTATTCTTCGATCGGTTAGAGGGTCTGCTGTCTTGCCCTCTACCTCGGGAACGAAATGTGCCTCTTGTATTATGGTTGTAGACCGTACAACGATCAGAGCTATTTTGACCGTAACCCTGCGAGGGTCCGTTATGATTGCGATAGTCACCCTGCGAGGGTTTACTTTGATGGGCTGTGTGATGAGGCATCTGCGTGCAACATCGAGAATTTAGCCCCTGAACTGATCCAAAAGATTTTGCCGGCCCCTGCGAGGGGTGGCGAGAAATCTTTGACGAGCCTGCTTGCGGAGCAGGATCATAGTTCAGTCTTAGTGGAATAAAAGCCTTTTTGACTCCACCTGCTTTCTCTAGCGTCGAAGTAAATAATTCCGGACTAAAGAGATAGCGGTTAGACGGCGGTACTTTTTTAAAATTTAATTTGGTTAATGGGTCACGTAGCATGTTCGTAATTCCATCTCTGCGCATTTGTATCACTTCAGCTCTGTGACCGCATACGAGTTGTAACAAATCTGCTGACACTTTAGCATAATCGCCTTTGAAAAACAATTCTAATAATTTTCCATGCATGCTTTCCATGTTTAGTGCGCTTTGATCACGAGTCCATATAAGTAACTGCTGTAGATTATCTTGAAGACTCTCTCTTTGCTTTAAAAGACAAAAAGTTAACGCCGCATATGCTTTATCTGCGTAAGTCAGATGCCGAAGGGAATCATAAGCTTTGATCTCTTCGTTGGCTTCTAACGCAGTGAATCCGGGAGTGTGAATATATAATTTTTCTACCTCTGAATAGCGCACTTCAGACCACTCATTTTTATCAAAATATTGAATGTCTTGCAGTATTTTCAAGGCATTCTCAGAAGCTTTAGGAACTGCGGGCTCCTTAAGCTTAGTTTCAATACCAAAATTAAATTTTAATTGTGAATCATTGGCTTCACTTCCACTGTCTTCGCCATTATACAAGAGACCACTGACATTATCATCTAAAGTACTGTTGTCTAAGGGACACAGGTTAGCAGTATTTGAGCAATGCCCATTACTATCGTAATTGCCATTATTATGATATGATCCAAGTTGGTTACGTAAATCACTTACCTGACGACTCAATTTCTCAATCCTATGATCATATGATCGGCGGTGCTTATATTTTCTGCTGCGACGGTTACGACGCGACCTCTTTTTAGAGGTGGCATACGAAGAAGAACTTGAAGAAGACGTATTACTGTCACTGGAACTGCTGCTGTTGCTCCTACGAGAGTTTGGCCGCGTCGTCTCCGCCCCGATCCCAGCTGCACTAGTGGTCTGTACGGATGATGGCGGTACAGCCACTGATGACGGGACCGAGCAGATGTCTTCCCCGATTTGTTTTTCATAACTCATTCTGTGTTATATCTAACCTAGTGAAAGGTAGCACACAAAAAAAAAAAAAAAGAGAAAAAGAGAGGGTACTTTACTAATCAAAAAATAAAAACGAACGGCAAAAGCCGTTAATAAATAAATAAAATCTATCGTACATACGTGAACCTGCAGCAAGGCGCCTTTGGAACACTGTTGTCACTGATGTATCAATAAATATAACTGTTATTTCACCGTTATATCATAAAATTAACACACTATGATAATCGACTGTTCGTGGCGGAAAACTGGACGCCAATGCCGTAAGATCGCCGCCGAGCCCCAAGCTCGGGGCGCTGCCTGGTGGGGATGGAGGGGATGTGCGAGAGAGAGAGAGAAAGGAGTAGTGAATTAGAAAGAGAGGGAAGACTGTGGCGGAAACCGGAAGTGCCTATCTCAAACTTGTAAGCTTCAAATAAGGTAAGTATTTAATAAGCGTTTTATTGTAAGGTAAAACGCCTTTATTTATTAGCTCTCTGGGAGCTCTCTACAAAGTAAGCATATTTTATTTAAATTCGGCGAACGGACAGTTTGACGAACCGACATTGCAAACGAAGCGCGAAGATCTTGTAGATTGTTGAATTTTGAATTCCGATCTGTCTAAAAACGCACACGCTTCTCGTAAATTTCATTTCAAATAGACATTTATTTGTTGAGCACATCGACATTTATTGTTCCAGTTCATTATAATTCATAATTTAATCCTTCAATTTTCTTATACAAGGCGAAGACGAATATTTATAATAAAACACATCTGAAACGAAAATTAAAGACTCTAACCTTTAACGTTCTGGGATTTCTAATATTAGACGCAAAGCTTCTTATAAATTTACGCAAAGTACTTACACTCCCAATTTTAGCAGGTAAGTTTACGTCCCACTCAGGGGCGTAGCTACAGCTATGTCAGTCGTTTCGATGACACCGGCACCCGGGCTACAGAAGCCTCTAACGTGTATAAGCAAAAATGAGTACAATTTTATCCACAATGTCACTTCGTGTTTTCCGGAAATACATACATACATAGTCATACATGTCTTTAGGGTTTTCACTTTTTTCCCTACATCGCTTATTGGTAGGAGGAAGCGGTAACTTATAAAGAAATAATATTTATTCTAAATTAAAGTAAGCAAATTTATTTCTTTTGTGAGAAATCTCTGTTTTAGCCTTCATTTAGCCCTCCCCCCCCTCACTACTTTTCATACAGGGTCCCTACAACTGGACAACATTATGGAATAGCAGGTGAGCCTATTGAAAAAATGCGCGTTTTGAGATTAATAATCACAACATGGCAAAGACGGCGAAAAACATCGTAAGGAAACCTGCATATCACTGAGTATTATATTTTGCGAGATCTGAGAAAGATTTTCAATCAGCACTTGGTCAAGCGTGGCAACCTTCACTCGTCTCATTTTGCAGGGAGCGCCACATCCAACAGTGGAATCGAATTCATAGTTAGCTCTTAATTATGAAATCACAATCTTTAATCTCTCCATAAATATTGTTTTTAAATAAATATTACAAATCTACAAGCTATTACTATCTAAATTACAAATCTATTGCGGGTAGATGGAATGTAAAAAATACAAAATAAAAAAAAGACGAAAGGTATCTTAATGTTCTGTATACCTTATGCAGTTATCATTTCTCACCTGCAGATCCCTAGAGGCGACCCACATACCAATCCAAACGGAAGACACCGTCCTGCTGGTGGTCAACTCCAACGTGAAACACCAGCTCACCGGCAGCGAGTACCCACAGAGACGCGCGCAGTGCCACGCAGCCGCTGAGGCGCTGCGGCTGCCGTCCTTGAGGAGTGCGAAGGTCGAGGACTTGGAAGGCGAGCCAGAAATTATCTTAATTTCTTTCCGGTTTCAAAACCTTGGTACCCTGTAAATATATGGCGGTATCAAAGCTCAATAAAATATCCTGTGATTTCTCTACATACCAAAAACTAAGTTGCGCAGAGCCTGTTATTTGATAACAAACAACTATTATGACATGCGTTCGGGTACCCAAATACTTTGAAATGTTTAATTTAAAAAAAAAGAACGAGATTGTTGATGGAAAAGTAAAGTTGCTAAAGTACTAATTTAATTTTAAACAACAACCACACACACTCACGTATGCATTTCTCCGAAAGTGCAAACAGAGCAGGCTAGTACGCTTCCACGATTCGTCTGGTATTTTGCACATCGTCCCATGGACTATGGGGTGAAAAAATTTATTATTATTAAATTTAATTTTATATCGTTGAAATTAAGTCATATTTGCAGAATTGAAGCGAATAAACCGTGACGAATTGGTGTGGAAGCGAGCAAAACACGTTATCGAGGAAATCAGACGAACAGAAGAAGCGGCGAAGATGCTACCCTTAAAGGACTTGGATAGAGTAAGCCTCTATATTAATTGAACATAACATAACATAAATCACATTTGTATTTCCTCGAAAGTAAAGGCAGAGGATTGTAGTATGCTGTTATGATTCACTAGTTAGGCTACATATCCCACCGTGAATAGGTCATAGGTTAATGCCTGCACCGAGCATAAATCCATCCATGCTAGGAATTCTGTTAGAGAAACCCGATAGTACTTGACCGGACCGGGGAATCGAACCCAGGATCCGTCGATCAGCAGTCGGATTTGCAAGTGCTCGACCAACCAAATCATTTATTAGGTTGACCAACGCAGACAAAAGAGTAAAAGACTAAGACACTAAGAGACATGAGTTATTAGTATTATGCATGACATTATAAGAAACTTTATAATATTATCATATTTAACCAAAACTGTGCAACAAAATTTTAAATCTTTCTTTGAAAAATTGTACTGGAACAATTCCATTTATTATTTAACCCACATATGAGGGTAATTATAAATGTTGATTATAATATATAATATATTAAATTATAATATATTAAAATGTGTTTTGTGATCATTAGCCGCTAGAATTATGTACTAATTTTGTAAAAGAATACAAATTCATTTATCGTGTTTTATATTCACATAGCTGCAATATGTGTTTAAAACGTAACATCGTTCTATCAATCCCGAAGAGGTAAGCAGAGGAGGCTCAAATAGACATTCTGAGCTTCATCCAGAAATTCTAAGTAAGAAATATCCGGACCGAGCTTGACCGGGAACCTAAACAATTTGAAAAAAATCTTCAAAAACCATGATTTTCGTATTGCTTGTAAGCGCATCTGCCTATCGTGAGGTCCTAGATTCTAATTCCGAGTCGGACTCTTTTGGATTTTTCTGTCTTACATTACATATTTAGTAGTGGCTCGGCCTCTGAATATGTAACCTGTGTATGGCAATACACTCACCACTTATTTCACAGTGGGACGTAAACGTAACTGGTGACACGTGGGAGTGTACCACACTCCTCTGTCTACCTGTTCGGGGCTTACAGGCGTGATGTTACGCTATTATTATTTTAAGTGTTTTTTTAATAATATCAACTCGGTATAGAAGAGCAAAGCGTGGGTCAATTTATTAATGCGTGTCAATTTACTTATGTATGCGTGAGCAAGTGTTTGGCGTATATGTACATTTCTGCTATGTGTTTGGGTATTTATGAAAGTACTTTTACCACTGTTATTTCAGAGGATTCTAGAACATACATGAGTGGTACTGTTTTCATTTTCTCTGATGGGTTGTCAGAGGAATCTGACTAAACATCTGCTACAGGTGGGCCAGCTGTTTTACCAATCGCACGACTCACTCAGCGAGCTGATGGAGGTGTCGTGCGATGAACTGGATCAACTGGTGAACATACTGAGGTCTGCGAAAGGGGTGTACGGAGCGCGCATGACCGGGGGCGGTTTCGGGGGGTGTGTCGTAGCATTGGTGAGTATACTATGCTGATGCTTATGTAAGCATCTATTGTGGTTGTCAACAGGATTTTTGATTGGATGATCCCGGGTTCGATTCCCAGATTTTTTAGTAGTAGCTCAGAGTATGGAATTATGTTTGGTGTATCGATATAGGCTCACCCCTTATTCTATGGTGGGTCGTAAATGTAACTGGTGAATCGTGGGAATGTACCACAATCTTCTGCCTAATTATTAGCTAGTTACAGGCGTGATTTTATATTCTTATCTAACACAGACATTGATATATAGCTAGCTTATTTTTAATGTGTTTAGTAATACAATATAATTTTGTTATGTGACATCTTTCATTCTGATTCATCTTTTATGTTAAAAATGTCAAATCACCAGCGGCCCTAACTAGACTCAGACGTTTCAGAATGTAATAAATAGAATTAATTGACGCTTTTATCGTCGGAGGCAGACAGTTTAATATGTCTGTGGTTTTATTATTGGTTCTGTGTCAATGTTCTTTATTAATTTCGCTACTTGTATATTCTAATGATTTCTTTAAAAACACACATTTGTCTTGGTGAAGATAATTAGAAAATGAAATTATCTACATCTGCGCAGAACAGAAATATTATTGTCGCTTATTTACAGTTTTACACTATGTGTTAAATTTCAATAACAATTTGAAATAACATTGTTATAAGTTGGCTTTCATAATAAATGTAGAGTAAAAATTTAATCACGTTCGGATCAATACGCGTCTGTCGTCAACGCGAAGAGTTAAAGAGCTCGTCTTCGCTCACTGGCGTTATTTATATCGTGTCCGATATCGTTCACAAGACAGCAGAGCGTGGAACTACTGGTACATTCAACACTTGAACGCGGTGAACGAATGTGAAGATGATTACTGACTGATGCGACGAGACTGACATCTGAATGAGATCTGCCTACTTTTCCGATGAAATATTTTGGTCGCGTTTAGTAATTTAAATCAAAATGCTTGATCAATGAATTTCAACTACTAGACAATATTCACCGGCTGTACAATAGAATCACCGTAATCATACCGATACATTGATATTATAAGACTTGGAATCATTGGCACAAATTAAAATGACCATCACCAAATTCTTAATCGCACCGATTCAGATATGATAATTTTTTTATTTATAACAAAGTGAGTCTAATGTCGAAACGAAAAATTATTTTTTTGTACACCCAAAAAAAAACCCAAAAAAGGTTGGCGGAGGACGCCCATAATTCCTAAAAAACATGAACTTTCGACAAACATTAGATGCACCGAACATCAACTGACGATAATGATAATCATTGTAATTTACATATAACGCTTTATTTCAGGTTAAAAAAGAACATATATTTGATGTGAAGCAGAAAATACTGGCTGAATATAATGGTAGGCCCACATTTTTTGTTTGCCAGCCGAGCGACGGAGCCCGGCAGATAAAACCTTGGCCACAAAACTGTACATATTGATGATTAAAAGAACACTTATAAAGTTATACACAATATATTTTTGAATCTGTTTAAGTATTGGGATACCGCTCATATCAGGTGGATACCATTTGGTATGTAAATATTATTTGTGATTATATATTAACATAATGCAACAGCAGTGATAGCCTAGTGGTTTGAAATTCGACCTCTCACTCCGGGAGACCGGGTTCAAATCTCTAGCGCGCACCTCTTAAAAATGTGCTATTCGGTGAAGGAAAACATCGTGAGGAAACCTGCACACCTTGAGTAAAAAAAAATTCTCTAAGGTGTATGAAGTCTGCCAACCCGCACTTGGCCAGCGTGGTAGACTATGGTCTTAACCCTCTCATTATGAGAGGAGACCCATGTTCCAACAGTGGAACGATAGAAGGGTCGATATGAATGGATATATTAACATAATGAAAATATCAACATCTTGGGACATCTCTAAACACGGCCATTTGATCTTAAACTATGTAGTTACAGCCTGTAGCATTGTATCCAGACGGATGATAAATCACATGTTATATATAAAAAGTGTATACTTTTATAGATATATTTTTTACATAAAAACACAACACTATAGGGTGAATTACACAAGTACGAGTATCACCAGATGGGAATTAACCCCATGACCCCTAGCTCATCAGTCAGGGACACTAATCACTAAACCCGTAGACCAAAATCAATAAGGGAACAAGATGAATGTGTATATCTTCCATTAACGCTTGTCCAGTTTTTATCAGCGTAATTACGAGATGAGAATGATTGCAGTAACTGTGTAAAAATATTGACTTTTTATGTACTTAGTCTCAATACCTGTTGGATAAGAAATGTATGAGGTTAAATTGATTCAATGAAACCACACGGTTCACGACGTACGCGTCGGAGGAACGCAGATCGTAGGATTTGATTGTTATTACGCATGAGCCGTCTTGACTCACGTTCGTTTTTTCGGGATTTGATTCTTGATTATATTTACTTATTGAAATACAATAACAAAATATTAATATGTGTATATGATAAATATACGTGAAATATACGCGGTGAGACGTGGGAGTGTTCTGCATTCCTCTGCCTACCTCTTCAGGGATTACAGGCGTGATGATAAAAAAAAAAAATAATTATAGATATAAATGAAAACAAACTTACACATTGAAACAAGTGCTTGCATTTGTGCCGACAATTGAATTAACCACGTGTGTCTTAAC
>DWEJ01000941.1:0-14367 GCA_018245835.1 Mysoria sejanus stolli
ATTACTCATTGTTATTAAATGTTGTTTCCATTTTATTCAAAATTATATTTCTATTTCAAAATTATATTTATATTTGTAACTTTATAAACAGCAGTTTTATTTGTTTATTCATCATCATCGTCATCATCAGCTTATTGCAGGCTGCTAGATGTAGGCCTCCTCTGTGGAGTGATCGGAACTTTACGCCTGTAATCCCCGAAGGGGGAGGAAAACTAATGTAATACACTTCGTTGCACAACGTTGCACAACTTAAGTTTACGTCCCGCTGTGGAATAAGTAATGAGCCTATTGCCATACAACGGGCGCAAATGCCGACTCCAAGATAAAACTACGAAATCTAAATTCGAAAAATTTTGTAGTGCTCGACCCGGGAATTGTACCCAGGACCTCCCGACCAACGAGGCATTTTAATACTATACCGGACATATAGGTTGTTAATATTCTGTTATTAAACTAATTTATGCTATCTTCTTCCGGATATACATATAAATACAGAGATGAGATGGAGCAAAACAAATATGTGCGCCGAACGCACAGATATTTATCCGGGATGGAAATCGCAAGCACGATTCATACTTTTTCCTTCATACTTCCTTTATGATTCCTTTCTCCGATCAAGTTGGCGAAATTGCAGGAATGCATCGTAGAAACTTTTAGACAAAAATTGATTACGTCGCTGATCAAAAATGGCGTCTGATTGACAGAGGGCGCAGGTGTCGCGATAAGGTTTTACGATCGCTTCTCTTATTGCAAACGTTGTTATTGTACTCTGCCTCATTCATTGCACCAGGGACGGATTGTTCTGAAGCTTTATACCTATTATATCGCAACGTCAGATCCTTAGGGGGATACGTACAGAACATCGAGTGCCAAATATTTCTACTCGACTCCATCAGCTAACATCGAATCTATGTGCTCATGATGGGTGTCTTACTATCATCATTATTATTTGCTTGGGTTAGCCCACTGTTACACGTAGGCCGACCCTAGCGGTTTCTTGCCTATAATATTCCCATTGCTTGAGAATCGCAGAATACAGCTTCTCGAACCGCGTAAGCTGCTGCCCGTAGACGGCTAGAGCATTTAGCCGAACCTACATAGGCTGACCATGGCGCGATCTGTCAGCGCCAGTCTTAGTCACCACCTGTGACGACCTGGCGGGGTCGGGGGATTTGTTCTTTTTTCCAGCCAACAGAGATAACCTTAGCTTATCATACTGAAGGAGTACTTACTTCTTAGGATCATTTTTATAGTAGGTAGGCTTTTTACGAATGAGTTGTTGAGTTTTACAAGTAGAACTTTATTTACGTGCTTTACAATTACATATAAAAATGGAAAAACGAGCTTGGAACATTATTGGAACACCAGTTTCTTTTGAGAGATGAGAAAGGTTAAGGTCATATAATATAAGGCCAGTTGCGGATTGGCAGACCTCGTACAGCTTGAAGAACATCATGTAGGATTCTACAACGTGCAAATTTCCTCACAAAGGTATATGTAAAATTTATTCGTAAATTTATCGTAATTCTGGACTTTCAGTTACATTCAATCAAATATTTTTAAAGGTGCTAAAAAAACTTAAAAAAGTGTGCTAATTATACAACAGATATTACAAAAACAGAAGGATGTGTTCATTCTTTATGAAGTGGGTCCTATGTTATATTTCCTGTTTTTAAAAATTTATTTGAAAAAGTTAATATATCGTGAATTCGAATACGTCCCTGTCGCTTAGAAACACTGTACTGGGTCTATTCAAGCGAAAAGTCATATAAAATGTGGTGATACTGTAATCCACTTCAATCTGCCGAAATGAATGTAATCCTACTGTTGGTGGCTGCTCTCCTGCTGGCCGAGACGCAGGTGGAGGCTGGTAAGTTACATCATCATATTTTTTGCACACTTTTTCAAAATGACGATTGAACGTATTTCAGCTTGTGTGCTTTTTGGATTACGTTGTGTACAATGAAGTAGTCAAAAAACTAAACGTACGAGTACGATACCTTTCAAAATTATTCGTAAATATGACGAAGTCAAATGAATTTTGTTATTCGAAGACGTTTTTGCTTCTCAACACGGCGTAATGACCAGTTAACATAATTTCACGCCTGTAATGCCCGAAGAGGTAGACAGAGGGGTTTGGTACACACCCAACCAGTGTAATCAGTTGTTTGGATATGTGACAATCAGATCGGGTAGTCTTCTACTTTTTCCTCGAATTGACAGCTGATCTTATGACTAGGCTTGGCGAGGGGCCGTTGTGTGATCAGCCATCGTATTAAAAGGATTAGTCGCAATATCCAGAGTGCGCCGGGCAGAGAGGCTCCTTTCATGCACCCTAAAGTTCGGGTAGTGGACAGATGGATGAATGGAAACCAAGTATTATCGTAAGATTAGGTTTAGAAGCCGGATTTATCTATTGACTTTTTACAAGTAAGCATGCTTTCAAGGGCGTGATAATTTTCCCAATCTGGTTAGCGTAGCAGACTATGGCCCGTCTCATTTAGAGAAGGACATTCATATCCAACAGTAGAACGATAAGAGAGTTAATGATGATGACGCAGCAGTCGGTTTGTGCTGAAGCATTGATCTTAAATTGAGATAGATTTGTTTCTACAGTTTGCAGCAGATTTCACAGTGTTTTATTCTTTCACATAAGATTATTCTAAAATGAGATTCTCCGAAGCTGTTCCTGGAGCCGCGCTTATCGTCGACAACTGATATTTCTAGTTTCTTTATAGATTGTACCTCCGTTCTAAGTTTGATGTAACAACTTCCTTATAAGCGTTAACTTAAAATCTTCAAATCCATCAAGTTTCCAATTGCAAGGGTATCGTTTAAATTTAAATCAGATTAATTTTATTAGTTAGAGTATTTTTTATAGGTTCTAGTAATAAAAATCTCAATTCACAACCTAATGACAACCATAGAAATAAGACCCTTATGTATAGGTCTACTGCTTTGAAAATTTATAACCCATCTACATTATAGACTTCTTGTACAATCGCAACGAGGTAAACCCGGAAGAGCTGAAATCATTAGGTCTTAAATGTATCCCGGGACGCACTGTTATTCGAGTCGAGGCAAAAAAAGAAATATTAGGAGAAAGCGATATTGACGACGAAGATACCGAAACTAGAAGAACACACATGAACGCTGGTGCCGGCGATGAGAACTGTCAAATATGTGTATGCTCTGTCGAAGGAAAAGACGAGTATTGTAGTAGACGACCAGCGAGAAACGTCAACGAGTGCATACGAATGGCTACGATAAAAGAAGAGTTGGACAAATATGCACCATTTGCTCATGAAAGATCCTTGGCATTCAGGATTAGAAGAGGTTGGTGGGAGCGCCGGTCTGAGCAGCTGACGATGGATTGCGAATGTGCTGTCTTTAATAGTGTACTGTTATAAGTTTTACATGTTACAGATTAGTTGTGTAAGCATTAAATTAATAAAAGTCGCGGTGACTTACAACTTTAACTTTAGCATACATAATGTATTTTAAAGTCACGAACACACTCGTTTTAAGCTAGTGTGTATAACTTAGCTTGGTGATGGGGCATGATAAATAAAACGCTTTAAAAAGTACTTCAAAAATTTACGAAAATTTACGTTAGGTTTGTAAAGATTGAAATATTTGGCACTCGGTGCTTTCTAAATACCTTGTAAGTGATCTGACGTGATAATGATAATATTTAAAATCAATATGATTATAATGTTTAAGATGTCTTATCTTAAAACAACTCTATTGAATACAACTCATACTGTTTTTGCCTTCATCTAATCTGTAGATTACATCTGGCATGAAGACGAGATTCCGTATGAATCAAAAGCGAAGTGCAGACGCGGTACATCCTACTATAGCAACAGCATCACGGCCAATGATACTGACATAGATGTGGCCAGTGAAGTCGACTCTCTTCTGGATTACAGCAACAAAGACGTTTGCTTCTACTGCGTTTGCTCTACTAGTGGAAAAGACGTCGGCTGCATATCTAGAGATCCTCTTTTCTGCGAGTATTATAGAAATATTCGACTTCCTGACGCAGACAGAGATAGGTACCGGCTACTATTTCAACAAGACAGACCGGCTTACTTTAGACATTTGTCGTACAGATTGAGAAGAACGATGGATGACGGAGTATTCGAGTTGATGGAATCTGGTAGTTTTGTCTTTCGAAAGTTTGGTTGTTGCTTGTGGGCTATTTAGTATGCATTTCTGTTTTTTTGCACCTCTGTTCCTACTTTGTGTGTAATGACAACTACCCGTCTAACTTATGTGTTGTTTCATAGATTTGTGTATGTGTGTGTAAATGAAATATAGGTGATAAATTTGGACCAGTTTTACGTGTTATAGTTGTGACGTAGAATGAAATAGCAAAAAAAAACCGTGGCTTAATGTTTACGTGTCGCCTCTTGCTCATCTGAATAAGCAAATCTTAAAATTATAATTACCCAACCAAATATTTTGATGTCTTTGAAGAAATCAGTTTAATATATTCCTCCTATAACCTAGAGATTGGTTTGCAGGAGGCGACACGCTGTGCTGCGACCATCCTGACGGCCACCGCCGGAACCTTCACGAGCAGGTCCGGAACAAAATCCGGTTGATGAGACGGAAAGTGCCCAAGGAGAACATCATGTCAGGTAGTCCAGGGGGTGATTACGTGGATTTCATTGTTAACAATGATTAAGAAAAAATGGATGATATAAAAGAACTTCAATACATGAAACAGATATATCCTAATGTAATATC
Source organism: Mysoria sejanus stolli (assembly GCA_018245835.1). NCBI lineage: Eukaryota > Metazoa > Arthropoda > Insecta > Lepidoptera > Hesperiidae > Mysarbia > Mysarbia sejanus. The sequence goes on from DWEJ01000941.1 coordinate 4,756, forward strand.
ATTCCTTAATAATCAGTAAGAGATAGCGGACCTGACTTAGATATGAAGAAGCATAAACCCCAAGAGTAAAACCTGAAATAAATGTATTTTTAAAAACTGTGGACGTGACGTTAGGTATTTAACATTTTGAAGAAAACGGCATAAAGACTATTGAATAAGAAGACATAAGATAAGTCCACTTACATTTTTGATACAGTGAATGTCAGTTAAAACAGACATCAGATAATTATATTGATACAAAGTGTTAAATGATAAGAGTGACATGTGTTTTGAAATGTTGTCATTATTACGTGTTTTGTTTTTTATTTTTATACAAAGAAAGTGTTTTTAAGTGATTAAAGTGTTTTTCAGAATATTATTTTTCATTCTCTTTTGTTTTTAATTAACGTTTTATTAAGTATTAGTCTATTAAAGACAGCACACGCACCAGTATCTGTCGTTTCGCAGCACTGAATCAGCACATTAATTATTAACTATCCTAATTTTTTCTATCTCTCTGCAAAGATATTTCTGGCACGGTTTTGGAACCTTATCAGTTTGTAAAACTATATAAATCGCTTCGAATGCAGTTGTTTACTTTATGACAATCTGACTTTACTTGAAATCTTTGTGTTCATATCTTTTTTGATTTAGCACAGTGTGAATGTAATGTTAATATTTAAAGTCAATTAATACAACCTAAATTTGTTTTTTATAAACAATAAAAAATATATGTAAGTGAATATAACTTGGACATTTTTGTATCAAATTCTTTTTAATTATTTGTTAACTAAAATTTAAATTAATTCAGGTAACTATTCATCATTTTTTCTGTGAAATTGAGAGCTCTTGCTTTTCCATGACATATTGACTATGATTATGGGAAAGTCCTACAATTACCATAGATAATTTTTATTTTCAGTCGGTAGTGGATTAGTGGACTCGAAATGTGTCCCTTTCATTTCGGAATATTCCGATTGTTCTGAAGGTGAGTTATTTTTGTATTAAATTCAATATTAATTTTGTTTCTTACACATGAATCATAATTAACCATAATTCTCAATAACATAACTCAACCCCAAATTACAGTTACCCGAACTATCTTATCTAACGTTACCTTATATAGAATGTCGTTATGAGATTTATTCTGACTTATAAAAACATTATTACCTGCAATCCTAGAGGTGGCCGTAAAGCAGCGGCCGGAAAAATAGTAGAGATGGCTACATTAATATTTCACATTCATAAACATCGACAGACTACTGTATTTCTTAGATTTTACTTAATCGCCGCCAAGGCGTGCCTTGTCTATCAACGTGCATTTCACTAACTTCGTTAATTATGTACTTAACCCTTCTCATCGTGACACGAGACCAGGGTTAAACAGTGCGTCGACAAAAGTCTGTTGGTTGATGCTGACATTGATAATATTGAAAAATAATGTTGTCATAATAGGTCTTTCTATGTACCCACAGCCAACGCTTGTTCTGGTTGCACTCGCTGCTCCTGCGACGCTTACGGCAAGTGGGCATGCAAGTCTGTCCTGGAGTGTCCGGAGGATGGGAACGACATTGTCGATGATTGGATGCTGGAAAATGCAGTCAATAATCTTTACACTGGTAACAGTTTTATGCCTCTTACCATCATTACTATTATTATTATTATATCTCCATGGTATGTGCCACCAGGCAGGAAACATTGTGAGACAAATTATTACCGACAGATTGCAGACCGAATTCCGATTATGTCCGGTCCTTTTCAAAAATTCACAAATTTGCTATTATGTTTGTTCAGGTGCATGTTATTAATTACATTAAGTCAGAGGTTTCTAAGCAGCGTTAAGTTCTTTTTATAAAGATGATTCCCACTGGAGTGATTTTATGTACTGAATTTAATGTGAAATATGTCTTTTTAAGGGTTACAAGAAAAATCAGAACGAGATCCGGGTTCCCTAGTACCAGCGCCATCGAAATTGGAGCATGATCTACTATTAGGTATGAAAACTGATGTTTTTTCCTAGTAATATCATTATCTACTTACTAGCTATATTTCCTTTATTTACTAACTGTATCTGTTTCAGGGTATATTGTCAAAGTATCTAGAAGAGAACACTGATGCACATTCCTGTTAAATATAGCACGCTCCTGCAAACTATGCTTATTTATTTCCAGTCGATGTATACTGTTTTGGTCGATTTTCATTCGCTTCGGTCAAATATTAATTGGTTAAATTATTCAAGCCTCCCAGACCGTGTTATGACTTTTAAACCTCAAATGACTTAACCATTAAATTAAAATGTATCGTAAGTAACGTTACATTTTAATTTGTACCTACCTAATATCAGTATTATTGACAAATGCGTGAGTAAATCTGATAGCGATCGTTAAAGTCTGGATTGATTCTAATTCTTATTTCGGGTATTTGTATTTTGTACTTTTTGCCTTGAAGTAAGTATCATTTTTGAAACTATTTAAAACGTTGGAAGCTTTTTACAGTGTGTTAATACAGTTCCAGATAAGAAGATCAATTTTGACGAAGAATTAAGTGCTATACTATCGAGATATAAGCGATCAGCTGATGAAGAGGGGCACAACGGCACTGTTAAATTTTATGAAACTGTGGACGAATTTAATGAAGGTGACTTAATAGATATTGTTTATTAATATTTAATTTGCTTATTAATATTCCACGCACAAATGTTGTACAATTTATTTTGACCGAGCCTGAAGAGTGATTATTTTAACAGTGATTTTAAATGGTTAGTTAATTTTTATTTTGCGGTAATGTCAAAATTTTACATTTACAGATACACTTAAGGGCTCAAATTCTTCTGGCACTGTGAAAGCCCGAAAAATTTATGCTGGAGATACAGCTAAATTTTCACGAAGAGTTGGTGTTGGATCCAGTAACGCTTCTGAATCCAGTTCTTTACATATTGAATACAATCATCCTCACGATTTTGAACATCACGCTGCAGAAAACAAAGTGGATTCACAACATCCGCTCGAAGATAAAGTTGATGGTCTGAGTCATGTAGAAATACATAAAATACTAGGGAATTATTCGCAAAGTATGAAAAACCAAGACCTATCTAAGTTAGTCGTTAACGAGCTGATACTCGGAACAGAAGTAATAGGAGATGCAAATGTTAAGCCTCTTTCAAACATAACTTTCACACCAGAAAATGATACTTTAACAGCTATGGCTTACATCGCAGGTAATTTATTAACTAAGTTATGGGATATGGAAAAAGATGCCACTGAGGGATCGTATGATACGGAACAGGTAAAACATATGAAAATAAATGACTTATTGGAGTTATTTGAAGAACCTTTAAGTCTAAGACAGGAACTTTTTTTGAAGAATGCTTTGGATCAATTGTCCAATGCTATTGACAAAAACAGAGATATAAAGAATGTTACTCTTTGTACAAATTTTGAAGAAGTTGATGCTATCAAAACAGAAAGCTTTAATTGTACAAAAAACATCACTAAATCGAACGCGATGCCAAGAACTGATATTAAAAATAAAAACAAAACCAGTTTTTTTAAGCAGAAAAAAGATAACGCCATTGATAAGATCAATTACGTTTTAAACTTAATAAAGAAATATGAGCTTGTACAGAAAAAATTTAATAATCTGAAAAATATACAATCTGGGTCTAATATTGAATCATCATCAGATAAAAAACAGGAGGATTTGTCGGTAGATGAAAATGTTTCACTAAATGTTTTTGGCAATCTCTTACATAAAATTACTAATTTACTAATACCAAATAAAAATGGAAAAAGAATGACTAAAAGGATAAAAACTTACAATCTGTTGAGGCAAGATGATTTAGCGAAAGCGAGTGTAGAGAAGATATTTAATATTGATCTATCAAATACGCCATTGAGTGCCAAGGACAGAATGATTATGGATTACTTAAAAAACGTTCAGGAGCATCGTAATTGCTTTTTTACCGATTTAAAGAAAGCTGTTGGTACGCCACTTTTTAATGTAGAAGGAAGTATTTTGTATAATTTATCAGAATATTTCAAAATTAAGTCATTTGGTGATCTATTAAAAGTAATGAGAGATGAGTCAGATATTACTAAAAGTCAAAGCAGTACCTCTCCTACAACCACTGCTTATTATACATCGATTCAACCAAGCACAACATCTACTCCATACTTAAGAACATCTTCAAAAACTATACCTGTCAAATTGATATCAACAAAAGAGAAGCTTAAAAAAGATTTAAAAACGATATTACAAGATTTAGTTGCGCTTCAGATGGAAAATGGGGTAAAAACAAAAAATAACATTGATATAGCTAATGCTCTGCCTTGCATTTATAACATTTTGAGCGTTGATACGGATGATTCAAAGAGTAATTTAAAGAATGAACGCAACAAAAATTCTATCAATAAAATAAAGACATTCATAGACACTTTAAAAACAGAGACTAAATCAATGTCTCCAAGCAGAAGAAGCGATGTAGCTATATTACCAAGGCCTAAATCAGCTATTGTATGGGAGCGAGTAATAAAAAATCTAGACAAACTGCATAAGTTACCCAGTCGCAGAAATCTTATAACAAACCCAAAGTCTTATAAGGAACTGAAAGAAATGATGGACAAACTAGACTTTTCTAGCAATTCTTATAAACATTTTGCCCTTCAGTCAGGTGTAGCTCCTTCAGAAAGATTAATTTTACTGAAAACTCTCCAAGCAGATATCATGCAGTATGTAAAGGTTCTTGAAAACATTGGAACGTCCTTCCAAACAGTAAAAAATTTGCCTCGGCAAAATCAAAACGAGTTTGAAGAATTTGTAGATAATGCTGTTAACCAAATTAATATTAACAAAAAAATATCTGATGTTATGAGAAAATCTAAGGATAACACATTCCTACCCGATAAAGTGAATCTCAGATTGATACCAAGCAAAAAATCTAAGCAACAACTGACAATGTCTAAAGTGGGTTATTCAGACGAAGACAATAATGTTAAAATAAGGAGAGATCAAATTATGAATCAGCTCATAATGAATCGCTTGCAGTTTTATATTAAAACAAAAGAAGCGACCGAGATTGATTTAAATGCGAATGTAAATTATAATGTAGCGAAACAAATATTACATTATTTAAAGAATGGAAACATTCTTCTTGCAAAAGAACTGTTTAAAGTATTTGTGGCAAACAAACAGAAGCAACCTGGCTTTCCACAAAACAAATTATCAGGTACTCACTCAATATTCTTTATTTATTACCATGTTAGCGTTAACGTATTTACATTTATACAAGTTGTGTAATGGTGAACAGGCATGATGATAATATTTTGAATGCTGCGAGCGCTTTTATTCTTCATTTGACCTATTCTTTGCGTGCGCCTAGGGGAAGTGATTTTAGTATAGCCCTTTGTTGTGTTGCAGTTCATATCTTAATGGAGCTTGGTTAAACTATTAACTTTTAAAATTCATGGTGTTCTCCTGATTCACATTTGCGTAAACATATGTCATTTATTGGTCAATTATTGGTCATTTTCTAGAATCTGTCAAGAATAAAAAAGGACAGTCCAAAGGACTGAACATAGTGGCGTTTGAAAAACCTTTAATCAAAATTGAAGACCCGGGGAATATCAAAATGTTGACGGAAGATTATTTTCTCAAGCAATTAAAGAACTTGAGAGATTTAAAAGAATGAAGACGAAAGATTTAAATTAAGAATTTTTGTATTGAAACGTACCGATCTTTATTCTACTTTTGTACTTTTTTACGAATAAATACAGTTTAGAAAGATGTGTTTTTTTATTTGTTACAACACTTACACCAATTGTCCAAAAATCCACATCTTAATAATAGCCAATATACATCTTTATATTTACATTTACATTTGTCACTCTCCTCATACACAGCATCATCTCTCGTCCCGTCCACGCGGCTGCCCGCAGGCGGCCAGGGCATGTGGCCGCGCCTAGGCACACCGCGCTATACATAAACGTAACTGAAACGTGGGAGTGTACTGTATTACACTCCTCTGCCTATCCCTTAGGGATTACAGGCGTGATGTTAGGTATAGTCAAGTAGACGACGAATATGGAGACCAGACTTTTACACGCCAGAGCAAAATCAAACCAGTGGCTTTTTATATAGAAAAATGTGTGAAAAATTGAGATTGAATGTCATTTGCTGTAATGGTTCAGGAAAACATCGCAAAGAAAGCTGCAACCTTCTAAGTTATCCTTAATGTTCACTAAGGTGTGTTGAGTCTGACAACCTGCGCTTTGCGAGCGTAGCAGAGTGCAGTCGTACCCGTTCTCATTCTAAAAGACCGGTGGTCAACAGTGGCATGATAACGTGGATTGATGTTAAGGATGATTATGATGACGGCCACAGTTCCAGTAGTGAGAACGATGACAAAGAGACTGTAATAGAGACACAACACATTAAATATGAAAATGTTTATTGTACTTGAAATATGTACTGTTATTATATGAACATTTCTCAGCCGATCAAACAAACCAAAATAATTGAACCAATATGATCTCATCTGCAATTAAAATGTTGTGTATAATGTTTTGGTCCATAATACTGATATCTGAATATGCTTTGAAGAACATGATCAGTGCGGGAGCGTAGTTGTTTTAACTGTAGAAGGCTTTGTTTGTCTTCTCTTTTTTCGACCTGTTGAGTTGAAAAACATTCATTTTGATCTTGTTAAGTGTAACGATGGTACGATGTATTGGGATTTATGTTGTTATATTTTTATTTAATATTTGTGTATGTATAATTATGTTTTGGGCCTTTTTGCCGGTCAGATAAATGTCGATATTCCAGCTGTTAAAGTATTTTGCATATGTTGCGTGTAGCTATATGTGCAAATTGATAGAACGAGTGAAAATTGATACAATTAGCCAAAACGGTAGGACATTAACAGCATTATATCAATAACACTGCTAGCGATTAATGAATGTATCAATAGCCCAATATTCTTTAAATCGAAATTTGAGATCGCTAGATGAAATTTAAAATTGAATTTAGAGATACATAATTATCATTACTTAAAATTTTAAAAGGAAATTTAAAAAATTTTAACAATTCCTCATTTACCATTTACTCGGGTCGATTTGTTGTTTTTCTTCTTTTTGGATTCGATTCCTTTTTTTACTTTACCCTTCAAATAACTTGGAATGATACTCTTTATACGGTCTACGACGGCTTTAAAACCCCAAGCGGAACGCTTTTTTCTTTTCCATCCTACATTTAAATTCTGTTGCCCCCTGTCCATCGTTCTCCGGTACTCTAGCCTTCTTTGTTTCTCTAATTCATTAACTTTATTTTTCATTATTCGTTTAATTATTTCTGATTTGGAAAACTTTTTCTTTAGCATATTTTTTATATCATTTTTTGAATTCTTAAATAATTTCTTCAATTTCTGAATTATAGATAGCTTTTTCGTCGGTTGCATTACTTTATGATTACGTATTACTTTCTTTCTTTGAGATTTTTGTACTTGAATAATTTTTTGCACTCTTTTATCTATGAGGTTTAAATTCTCTTTAATTCTTGACACTGCTCTTTCTATCGATGCTCCTTTGGCTATTGTCATTCGTCTATTACGAGCGAATTCTAGTAAAGATATCATGTCTTCTATTTTGCAAGCGTCCTTTTTTAATGTAATATGTAATAACTTCATTCTGTGTAATTTATTCGTAACCTCACTATTTATGATGTCATCCATCATTTTATTCCATTTTGTTCCAATATTTTCCAAATAATTGTCGAAATCATAATAAGTTTCACTAACAATTAAATCAATAACAGCAAAATCATCTAAGTATAAGTATTTAACGACTCTTCTTAAAATCTTTCGAACATGACGAGAGAGTATAACTAAAGGATCGGACTGGGTATTCGTAGATTCTTTATTTATTACTGTCAAAATTGAAATAAAATATTTTATGGCATTAAATGTTTGATTTTTTGTAACTAGTAGTAAATGTTTTTGCAGATTTAGTTGGGTTTCTTGTGATGATGTAACAACTACAGTCGATTCTCCCGTTGTGTATTGTTCAGGAAAAATATATTTTTTTATTGTACGCAATACTACCTTTAAGTCTCTAGAAAAACTAGTGGAATTTCTGAGCATTTCTGTTTTGATAATATCTTCTATTGCCATATACATGTCACGTTTTAGTTTACGAATACAATTTTCAAAAGAATCAAGATTAAATATTGTAATGTGATGCTTTGTATAATTATCATAGGAGTTTGTAGAGTTAATATCGATCGAAGAATTATGTGCTTTTGCTATTTGTATTATGTTTTCTTGGATAGTTAGCAATTCCTCAAGTTCTTTTTCTTTGTCACTTGTTATTCTAATCAATCCATACAAAGCATCGTTAAGAATTTCTGCATAGGTCAAGTTATTGTTTGTGCAATTCCCTTCAATGTGTAATTTAGTTTGATTAGTTTCAGATTTGGAAGTATCTCGTTTTACTAAACGTATAGGGTCATATTCAGTATAATACTCATCGTCTTTGATATGCTCTTTATAATCAGGTTTTTTATCTGTTTGAACTGCATCTATAACGTTCGCAGTTTTATAAGTAGATTCGATTGTCCAACTTTCAAGAATATCGTTAAATTCTAATAAATCGATGTCATTTATACCCTTGTGTGTTGCAGTTTTTGAAGTGGAAGAGAATCCTAAAACAACATGGAATTGTATATTTTAGACATGGTATTATATATTTGAACTTCTTTCTTTTCGTTTTTTAAGACACGTACACGACGCGCGCCTTAATAGGATTTTGAATTCAAGCTACGAGCTAATGTTTTACCGTACCAACATAAGTTTGAACATAAGCATGTAAAGCAGCACTATAGAAAGAGGCAGAAAATAGATAAACTGGTGTGATTGTAGGCTCATGCTATAGAAAGAAACAAATTAATGACGTCGCCGCCTAGAGGTCTTTAATTTACATAAACTGACTACGCAGAGTTACATGTTAGTTACAGAGTTACAGACAGTTACAGAGTTACATACACGTCCCTGGATCGGCGCACTCTTTTTTCAATTAATAAATTTATTGTTTTAGTAATAATTTAACTACTATTAGAGAAACTAAGTTATTTCTTTCTTACCAGTCATATCCTTTGATAACAAAGAAAATTCATTATTAGTATCTGCCACCGGTTCGAATCTGTTATGTAACGTTTCATTGCTTTTAAGATATTCAAACATTTCTGCTGGTATAACAGTTTTTACATCAAGGTTCAGAGGTTCTGCTGCATATAGCCATTTGTATATATCTTTGTATGATACTCTGTCGATATTCATTAAATTACTATCTTTAGCAGTAGTAACTGAGCGTTTTCTTCTAAATTTTAGTGGTGTTATCCCTGTAACACATTCTGCTTTATAAATATTAGCAACTTTTTGTAAAAATCTCTATCTTTGTAAATGTAAAAGGATCTTTAAAGTTATTTCTTTATTTTAGTGGTGGTAGAACCCGCTGTGGTTCGACTCCGGCGGCACCACCGCCACACCTATTTCTGCTTTATAACAGCGGTGTTAAACGCTGCTGTGTTCTGGTTTGAAGGGTGTGGTAAGGGAGACATACTTTTTCGAGGCATTCCAGCTTAGTC
>DWEJ01000942.1:0-14355 GCA_018245835.1 Mysoria sejanus stolli
CAAGTCTTGCACTGAAGGGAGACTCGTCCAGCTGTGGGATTGCAGCTTGAAGTGTTTAAATCCATAATCCAAACAATGATAGTCCACTTTCATTTATCTCGACATTCATCACGCTAAGTGCTTAAACGTAAGGTAATTATGCAAATCAAAAGACAACATTTCCTCCATTAGTTTTGATTGCCGTATTACGTCATTCATATCTATATATCTATCTATATATTTATCCTACCTCTTAGGAGATCGTTGGCATGCTGTGCTCCTTTGTCTCCGGGTGTTGTGTTACATGGCAAAAAAATTATAGGGATAACTGACATTCTCTATGGAATTTGTGTCAAGAATACTTTAGTGTATGATCAAGACTTAATACATTTGATTTCCAACATTCAAGCAATGCAAGCAACATTCAAGCAATTCAAGCAAGCAATACGCTTGTTATAAGGTAATATAATAATTCCCAATATGTTTTCGTGTAATTTCTATATCGTTTCCAAGCCACCGTTTTTGGGCAATTTAAAAGTGTATTCTTTGAACGTTTTCTTTGTTCAAAAATAAAATTTCGCTCCGAGTTGTTTATTGCATAAGACGTAATAGTACAATTTAAGGCGGAAACGTATTATCGATTCACCAAGAAAAAAAAAACAAAACGCGGATACGTGTAATGAGTTTTGGCGAAGAAACCGCAACAATTTGGACATGGGAGGGGCGCAGGGGCCAATTTCAGGAAAATGCATTTTTGTTACCACGCACGGGAAACGGAAACCATCTGTGCACCGGAGCGCAGTTAATGCATTGGACCGGCGAAATTGCATTTTTAGGGCTCCACTAATTTGCGCTGTGCCCACAGTGCGCGAATAATAACACTCACGTTTCGTGTAGGTACCTATGTTATAAAAGAAAAAAAAACGAATTTCTGTCAGCTGTTTGAAATTGGTAATACATCGTCACGCCAAGTCCCTTGCAAGGTACGCAGAGAACACTGAATGCCAAATGTTTAAGGACCATTAGGTCTGTACGGATCATCAATGTTTCATGTGCTTTCATGTACGAAATAAAAAAAACACAAATAAGCTAATTTAATATCCCTCAACATACATCGATCGTAACAAATGTATAATAAAATTTTATCGCATACATAATTACATATATACCAGCAAACGTATAAAAACATGTATTATAAACAGATAAATAAATTTTTTTATTATCGGCATTTATAAAGCCCAGAAAATTACAATCCTAGTTACACTCTGAACGAACGATTGGAAACTATTAAAGTAACCATAAAATTATAACAATGATATTCTACTTCATTATATATTATTTTAAGCATTAAGGTAAATATATTTGTAATCTAATAAAATTTTAACAAAACGACAAAAGTGTAGCACGATACATACAAGTCGAAAAAATTTTGAAAAACACTGCGAAATAGATATATGTATTTCATATTTTAAATATGATCGTATATCAAAAGTATACGCAAATGTAAACGTGGGTCGTGTTGGTTGCAATTGCGACTGTCGATCGGGAGGTCCCATGTTCGATTCTCGGGTCGAACACTACAAAAATTTTCTAATTTAGATTTTCTAGTAGTGGTTCGGAGTCTGGATACGTGCCCGATGCATGGCAATAGGTTCACCACCTATTCCATAGTGGGACGTAAATGTAACCGATGAAACGTGGGAATGTTTTGCATTCCTCTGCCTACCTCGTCGGTGATAACAGGCGTGAAGTCACGTTTTTAATACTTCTGAAACTTAATCACATTAATTTTGATAAGGGTAAAAAAAATTAAACGGAACACTTGTATAAAATTCGACTCAAACTTAACTTTCCTTATTTAAACGTCCCCTTGCACAACGGTGGAAGTAGACTCCTTGACAACTGAGTGGTATTGAGAGAACCTGACTATTGTGTCGTATTAATAAATATAGCCATGTAACTATTTGTTATGCACGTTCGGTCACCAATCAAATGGTAAACATATAAAACACGAAGAAAAATGTGCGAGTAGAAGGAAATCAATCGCAAGCAATTATCTTACAGGCGGCGACACCCGGAAATGTGTTTCATTCATCATTCCTAGTAGAAGACATACATGCTTGAATACAAGTCAATAATAATCCTAAGATATAAATTGAACAGAGAGGTTTATGACATAAACTACACGGAGTTATACACAGTACGAGCTTATATTTAATATCATTACAAAGGCACTGTTAAGTTACTAAAAAGATTATTTAATGATTACTAAGTTACATTGAAAGTCGCCCATCGCTCAACTTTATCACAGACGCCAATAGATTTGGTCATGACTTCATTTAGTCGCACTGGGGATCGATGTGATCTTGGCGGTTTTTACGTCAGTTTTTGCGAGCCGCGAACTGAACGTTAGAACCGGTGATGCGTCGTCGGGCGTCTCGTGCGCTTACATCATACCTGCATGTTATAAAATGCAAAGTGAGCTTGTCTGTTTGCTCATTTAAGTACGTTTACAATCATCATAAACTTATTACTGGGGAAAAACGTATTATTAATACATGTATAATATCACGCCAAGTCCTTACGGGATAGCCAGAGCGCCAATTATCAAGTACCAATTATATCTATCCTTATAGATGTAAGCATTGCGCTCGATGTGGGAGAGCATGGGGGTCAAATGAGAAAGGTCACATTCCCCCATGGCTCGCACACGAAGCAAGAGTAGCAGACGAAACAATGACTTAACAGATATACATCGTTTTATTATTATTATGAAACGTGCCTGTTACACGGACGCATTGTAAAACCACAAAATCACCAACAAATTGCACGAGTCGAATAAGAGTCGAGGATACATAAGGAAAATGACATTCGATACGGTGTAACAATATCAGGCTGTTTTCCTGTCATTGTCGCAGTCGCATGTGTTTGTTTACGTTAAAGACGACGTACTGAACTCCTATCATTGTGATGATTGCCAAATGACCCAACGATCGTAAGCACTAGGCATCTGATGTGATGCAAGCCGAATACCCGCTTTCACTGCCCCCCCCCCCTCGTATGTATGTACAACATGAAAACTCACAATTTTATCTTTTTTTTAATAGCCACAAGCTCGATCTAGTGTGCAGATTGAGCCGCTGGCGGGCGAGGTTCAGATCTGCAAGTGGCACGCTTGACTAGAAAATGCCTAATGTTTCATGAATCGGAAAATTATTTGCCTAATTACATATTATTGTAACGCGGTACTCTGTAATTGCTTTTAACTATGACTTGAAGTCCTTCCAGAACCACGTACTGTTGTCTTAACTGTTTGGTTGTTGCCATAACTAGAGATATGCTCTCAGACTAATAAACTTGCCGGTCCTTCTGAACTGTCATTGTCACGACTGCATCGCCAGAGACACATTTCTCTAACTTTACAGTCTTGATGAGCTTCTTCTGCATGCACCACTCTCTTCATACGAGGTTTCGCAAACTTTTCACTCCCACAATAGCCGTGTCTGATCTACTTGGTCAAGATTGAACAATTCTGTAGGAGAATTAACTTACAGATTGACGATGCTGCCGAACCAATACCTGCTACTGAGTCACAACGCTCGTGTTTAAAGCAAACACAATAGATGAAAGCCATTCCGTCAAACATACTAGGTAGGGCATTCGTCTTGTGCCAGTTGAGCATAGATGTTCACGAACTGCTGTACTCAATTTTTCCAATTTTACGTCTAGTAGCATCATAGTTATGTTGGTATACTAAGCTACGCTTTGCATAAAATTCATATAAGCATGACGAGGTTTACTGTATGTAAACCTCGCGCTAGTTGAGGGCGAGTAGTGGACGATGTGTCAGACAGCACTTGTGCACACGCGAGCGCCGTGCTCTATCTCCACATCGCCGCGGTAGTCGTCTCTACCTTACAAGACTATTCCGTATCAATATTGCAATGTTATATCTACAGTATCGTTGTATTTGCTTAGAAAATTATTACGTAGTCATCTTTTAGTAACTTAGAGTTATTAATTTTTAACTTCATAAAAATCATACCGCCTGAAATAAATAGCATAAAATGCATCAACAAAAAATTTGTCTATTTATTTTTTACACCCTATGAAAATATACCGCAGTGAAAGAGAATGTCGCAGTTGAGGAGGTTTTTACTGTTGCTTTATACACAAAATTACAAACGGTATAGATGTTAGTGCTAAAGAAACAAAATGTTTTTGTCTCTACTCATAGTGTTATTATAGAGCTGCTCAAGTATCTTACCACCTAGCAAGGTTCATTCTATATATTCAATGGTCTAAAATACCATAATATACACGGCAATACTACAGAACAAAACAAGAGAGCAACGACAACTAATTGTAGTCGCGCTGTTAACATCGTAGTCGCTCCTTCCTGCTTGTCCGGGTTTCGCGGCGTTCCATCGCTACATAGAGCAGACACGATGACAATAATACTGACGGTGATAATGACGATAGATCTTTTACGCCATAAAATTCTTCTTCGCTGTTCATAAATCGTATTCCTTCATCAACAGCCGTTTGCGAAAAAATCACTATTTTCCAACTGTCCAGTATTGAACAATGGAACCATTAACAATAATATTACTATCATATTCCTTATGCTGGAATACCATGCAAGCTCTTCGCAATGGGCGAAAATGTCTTAAAACAAAACGTCTTTAGAATTCTTCGGTTGAAGAAGAAGAGGTGCGCTTTAATCACTGTACACTCTGAAAGGAAATAAATGTGAGATGTAAACTGCCAGAACACATGACGTCGCGGCACGAAGCCGTACCGTCGGATGTTTCTATAAGTGGAAACCGATGCACCGCGAAAATAAAGTAATTGCTCTTATCAGTAACATCATAAAGCCTGCTTCAGTCAGACTACTACGAACTCCAGGTCACTTATTGACGGTCATAAGTCCTCAATTGCTATTTATTAGTTCAATTGAATTTAGAAAGTTTCATAAATCTCCAAACTGCGGCACATATAATATAGCGATTTCTGTAAGGTTACAGATACGTACCTGGTAGGTACTTGGCGCATCCTGCCTACACAGTAAGATATACCCAGCGTGAGGATATCATAATAACTAATATTAGTCCTAGACTACATTGGTGCGCAGAAACCACACACACACACACACACACACCACTAATTTGTGATAATTCATTTCTTTTCAATGTCCCTGATTTAATTATCGTAATTTTACGATCTCGTATTTAAAAAAAATTGGTGTAACTTGCTTTAAACAATACAAATAAATGCAGAACATCAGCAAGGAAGATAATAAAAAAGGAATATAAATACCTAAATAGATTTTAACGTAGCTTTTTGCTCTAAACTGTATAGCCTTAGAGTTTAATGATACCTAGAAGAAACTAAACTTGTAGGAATAGACAAGTGTGAATTTAAAAAAGGTGGCGTGAAGCAAGAAAGGTTAATTTTAGATTCCATAAAAAGTCATCAATAACATGGTGAATGTAATACTTAAAAGACAAAATATGTAAAAAATATAGTAGATAAGATTGGAAACGTTTTTTTATATAAAAATAGCTGCTTTCGCATGCTATTATCTGAGTTTAAAGATGTGGGTTGACTGAAGATTAATGCAGAGATAAAGACAGAGGTATCTTAACTTCATTAGACCCTTACGATTCGGCATGGTTTTAAACGGTAACGCCATGTTACAACACTAAAACTACCAACATTAGTAATTGTAAATCCGTGGTGAGACCACACGCAGCGCGTAACAAGCAGTGTAATAGCCACGGTACGCCACCACCACGGTAGGTACGGCACCACGGTTGCGCGTGGGCTCGACCACGGACGACACTTTTTGTATAAGACAATCAATAATTGGAATTATATTACTTCACAGCAATGTCGGCTGCGTCACCCTTTATTCTTTTAATATTTGTTTGAAATGCTTACATCATTGATGTTTGTACTTTGTTCACCGTTTGATGGTGCCACTGTCGGACGCGGGTCTCGGCACAGGATGAGTGGGCTATGGTCACACTCATATGTTCAGTACATATTGTATTATAATTTGTCTGTACGTATTTTACTGTGAAACCTTCGTTCGAGGTCTTTTTTTAATTCTACGGATGAAAGCGAAAGATATAAACACAAGAACAAAAGAACATCGAGAGTGATTTAATTATATAAATAAGCGTGAAGGTGAAACGAGCGAGCGGCCCTCTCTGCTTTAAATATTCAACAAAAAGCGAATGATTCACAAATATTGATTGACCATCATGAGCGCGTTGAATGTGCCACAACACCACACGCACTACGTATACGCTATATGTACTCGCCTGCCCTTACTTAGAGCATCTCCGCACACAGCCATTTGATACTAAACCAGGTTTGAAGAAAGATTTTGTTACGTTACCCGGCCGGCCGATACAATACATATGTATATACGTTGTTACACATTAACATTAATGTTATGGACTGTTATGTACCCGATCCAAAACATACATGTGTTTTCATCACACAAATATTTATTCTAGGTCAAATATTTACCACTAGGCGTTACTATTAAGTTTTTACCCCTAATAATGGCGTGCGCAACTCAGCTGTCAGGTTCACTAATCACTGGACTACGCAAATATCTACATACATAGTTTAGTATAATAAATTATGCCAAAACATTGCAATAAACATTCGAGGTGTTGAAATGAAACTGAAGCATGGTTTCAGATCGACCAGTACGTAACAGGAGTAACAGTAGCAAAGATTGAGTGACTAATTGTGAGGTAGTTAGCGATGGCAGCAGCCACCAGCGTGACCGGCGCCCGGCCCCAGCGCGCGTTACGTCACTGCGCGAAGCAGCCTTCGTGTAGACGGGCAGCGGCTTGACTTATTCTAGTTTACACATTGCTTCTTATAACAATTGTTTATAACAGAAACATATCGGCAAACTTCACTCTGTAATAAATTAATATGCACCAGGTCAATATTTGCCTTGATATAGAAGTTAAACTAATATGACCTTAAACATTCTAAAGATTATAATATCAAAACACATTTACAATACGAACGTTGGTGGATGTAAGTGCTGGGGAACACCAAGACTCATCTATCCTGACAGAAGGTCCGATACTGATGCGGAGACAGGAGTGATCGAGCGTGCGTGAACTGGCGAGCGTGTGTAAAGGGCGCCGAGTTAAAGAAGCGCGCCATCTCTATCGATAGAGACATGTGGCCCTCGACGCTCTCCGCGTGTTGCGTGCGGGACCTGACGTTGGAAAATGGGCCAAAAAACGACATCGTCAAAAATTACGCGGACCTCGTTTTTCTTTTAATTAACTATTAACCACTAGCTCATTCAGTAAACGTGAAAAACTTAACCCCCCGAATCAGTTCGCAAATAAAATGCTTCAATAGGCGTAACCTGAATGATGGCGCCGATTCAGTGCCAGCTTTCTTCGTAACAGCTAGACTGCCTGTCAGGTATTAAGCTAAAATTAATGCAACGAGTAGGTATTTTCATTATTGTTATCTTTTAGGAAAAGAAAAGAAAATTTTAACTAATTGTTAAATGAACTTCACAAACAGTAATATTTCAGTAAACAGTAACAGTGCATCATTTCGGCGTACATATAAAGTTACACCAATCAGGTTTTTGGTTCCATATATTCATTACGAGGCATTTACGAAAAATTTATTTGTCGTCGTTGTAAATTATTCATAAAAATTTGCATTGTTTTAATTCTTCGCTATCCTTTTATTCGTAAAGATATAAAGATGATACTACATTATTAACCACTGCTCATTGACTTAAGTGGAAATTAATTAAATGAGTCACAGCAACTAGAAAATATTGTAGAATGCGGGCATTGTCATAACATTTTGTGATTATTTCAGTTACGTTTCAGAAAATACGTGTTCGTGTCTAAAGTTTGGGTGTAGATTCAAAACACTAAGAAACCGTTAACAGCGCGACGTGACCGTGATTGCCGCGGACCGATTAAATGATAGCCGGCGGAAAAAAGTGTGTGAACGCCCGAAACAGAAAATTTTTCTTTTTTCATACAGTCGGCTAACGGCTGTAATGAATTTGACGCGCCAAAATTTTGTTTTTATCTTGAGGCGTGCGATATTTTTTGACAAAATACAACTTGAAATACATGTTTTGTATCACGAAGCACTTACCATTTTGACCATTGACCATTGACTTACACATTGACCATTTTTATATACCTCACAAAATATAATCCACTGGCACGATTTCAATGGCGGTATGTAATACTTAAATCAAATCTTTTAATGTGAATGAATTAAACATCTGGTAGGAATTGCTACCCTCATAATTCCAAGAACATATAAAGGCCCACATGCGACTGGCCCGATAGTGTAATAGTTAGTGAACTTGACTTGAGTAGTGGGTTCGATTCCCACCCACAATAAATATTTATGTGATGGGCACAATTTTTGAGCACGAATGGGCACAACATTTTTTCTGTGTCTGGATGTGAAAATAATCTATTTATGTATATCTTTATATGTACATATGTAATTTACAAGCCGTCTGGTTACCATACCACCAGCTCTTTTGACGCTTTCTTTGGGTTCAGGTGGCCGTGTGTGGAGACGTTCCAACATATTATTATTATATTATTTTAATAATCAATAATATCTATTTTTTGTAAGGTTTTTCACTAACGCTTACGTAACTGATGAAAACGTGTTAAAAAAAACATGCATAATTATTTAAAATATATGTATACAGAATGTTTATAAGAAAAAAAAACGATATGGATCGATTACGGGTTATATAAGTTAAAAATACATAATAAGGGTTGACACTGCACACGGAACCCGCATCCGTGGATCCGACTCCATGTACATGTACTTAGCATGGGTAAAAGTGATGAACGGTTGCTATGGGCAACGGCTACTCATTGGGATGCAGCGGCGCGCGACGCGACGTGTCTGATGACTTCTCAATCAATTATTGTACACGAATATGTCAACTAAATAGTAAAAAGAGTCCATTTATACTTGTCTCTATACAGGTTCTATTTAAAATTGAAAAAAATTCTTTTTACGCTTCGAAAAATTTCGATATCTTCTGTTGCATTAATGCGAATTATACTACAAATCAATAGAAAACATAATATAAATAAATAAAAAAACATAATTATATTTATTAGGTAAAGGTATCGGGCAGGCGCTGGCGCCGCGGCCACAGGCGCGAGGCGCTCGCGATTCACGAAGCGCGCAAACAATTAAGTTGCGCAAGATTGCGCACGCGCTGGACGAAACGCGCCGACACGCGCACGCGCCGCCGCTAACTCACACTATTTTAATTGCATAAGAGGGTTAACGTTGTCAGCTGTGGCTGAATTAAATGCCCGTACTCTGTCCGCCCCCATCATTTTAATACGCCGTAAAATAATGTTATACAAAAAACGGCTCCATTTAGATTTGGAAAAACTTGCAACAAAAATAAAAAATAAGACCTCCTAATGATACACGAACCTAAACATAGGTTTCGAATACGTCAGCGCCGCACGGACCTCACCCTGAGTGAAACTATATTAAATCTACCACACTGGCCAAGTATCGGGAGTCAGACACGACAAAACCTCAAATACCATCAAAAGATATATAAGTCATGTAGTTTTCTTCACCATTACAGCTAGTGATATTTACTCCAGAAGTTGATACATGCTTCCATTGAAATATCGCAATTTAGCGATGTTGAACATTATTATGACAATGTCATTAACAGAGTCATAAGTAGCTTTTGAATAAGGAGGACAGATTTAGCAAGAACACTCGACACAACAGGAAAAAACATACAATATTACTCCTTCGATAATGCTTTCACAGTCGAACGTCGCAAACGCTCCTTAATACAAGTACGTACCTATTCAGGTAACCAATTAAAGTTAATTAAGAACTTCATTCAAATCTGTTCTCTAAATGATACTGATGGAACCAAAAACATTAACATATTTATTGAAACAAAAAAAGGTTTGAAAAAATAATGAGATTAATTTCCTGTCTAAACGTAAGTTCACGCCTGTAATCCCCGAAGTGGTAGACAGAGGAATGCAGAACACCTAGTAACCTAACACGTCTCACCAGTCCTGTATGATTAATGCATATGTCTGCTTGATGTAAAATTATAAGTCATCTCCCCATGATAACGTATGTATATATGTACATACATTGTACAAACATCATACATTGTTTTGATTTTGTTACGCCAACCGCATATTCTCACCATCATATCACTCTGAGATAGCTGGCAGAGAATGCCATCAGCCAGTAAGTCCGCCCTTTGTACCATGTATCATGTAGCTGTCAGTCGTTCATCGACGTTGGCATCAGCATCGATCAGGCCCACCCTGCCTTCTGCCACGGCTCGCGAATTGTACAGGATTATCGAATGACGGACAAATTTAGGTATGTGTACTGTACTTTTGTACCAAATGGAAAATGTGCAACTGTCAATGCCGGCGTTCCGAATGAAAAACATTATTACAAGGATTGACGACCAGCAAGAGGCGTCGGCCCTTGCCACACCGCTCTTAACAAAAAGTATGGTTTAAATTCATTTTCGCGCCAGTGCTGCCCATTTTATCTTTCATGTGCAGGGTATAATACAGTTGTAAGCTGGTGTCGGTTTGCATACAATAGCACGTCCGAGCCGTCCATCGTGGCCCACACCTGACACGACGGCTCTGGTTACGTGGATCTCACCATCAGATTGATATGAACATGGGTTTTATATACAAGGAGTAAATATAATAATAATTATATTGCAATTTAATTTTTCTAAGAATCCACCAAATTATGAATTATGAAACTTGCAAAGATTTAGGCCTAACAGACCTTAAAACGGGATTCAGCAACAAAAACGTGATAGCAATGTTTTTTCGTAATTTCGTACATTCTATTCGTCAAAAACATTAACATAGGAAATAACAATACTAGAAATACTAGAATAGGTATTTATATTGTGAAGAGATAAAATGTTATTTGAAAAGCACGTACAAATCATTTTAAGAGTAACCTCATCCTGTATCCAAATAAGTACAATTTTCTAGATCGATCAGGTCAAAAACATGGAGAGAAAATTTATCCGTAACCTACATATATAATATATTGTTATGATAACATTTCTGCAAATAGTTCCATTGTGCGGTAGCGACAAAGTTACAACAGCAAGTCACATCCACCCGTGCCGCGGGCCGGCGCCGCCGCGTGCTGGCCGCTGCGGCATTGTTCCTTCACATCCTCGCAACGACAATGTTTCACAAAAACAAATGTATATTTAAACAGTTTGCTACAGCTACACCGAATATCATTAAAATTTTACCAGGATCCATATACCTATGTTCTATTCGTATTGGTAAAATCGAATAATCCGAAATAAACTTTTATAGACGAATAATTGTACATAATAAAAACTTAGTAAAGAAACTACTAGTGTTGAAACATCAATAAATAATGATCTTATATACAAATATAACTAGTCAAATAAATCTGAATAATTATTTACTTTAATAATTATTTAATTTAATCTGAATAATTATTTAATTTAATTACCTCTCAAATTATTCGTAAGGAATTTACCTACGTTCAACCCTTCGAATCCAATCATTCATTTGACTGCGCAAAAAGGCAGCACGCATCTCCTGCACGCTCATTGAGCTTGATAAGGAAATACGCGACCGCGACGAACCGCTCTAAGAAGGAAGACGTCTCTCGCTGCCGCCAGCGATGATGTAGAGGTTGCGTTTTTCGGAATTATGCAAAAAGCGATGCAGAGGTCATTGCATCACTAATTAAAATGCCTCGTACGATGCGGCGCCGCAACCTTCAGGCAGAGCGCCGAGAGACAGCTAATTACGAGTCCTGGTTTCGCCGGTCGCGGCTGCGGGCCAATCTGTCATCTCGACTTGATAGCCGGCCTCCGCCTCGAGTTCACCTCGAGAGCATCTTGAACATTCTTTTACACATTCCAGACCCGCCTACAAATTTCGTATCCCTGCAGCGAGCTTGACAAATTCCAGATCATTATCTCTACCACTCATCGTATTTTACAACAAAAAAATCTGTTTATCTTTAAAGGAGCGTCGCCTTCTATTTTGCTGAATCCCCCTTCATGATATTATTTCTGTTTAAATTATCGTAAATATTACATGAACAATTGTTGCATGCCATTGAACACGCAATTGATTATTAAGGTAAATAAAAACCAATGATTAAAACCACGAATCAGGGATCAAATTTGACGTTCACTCGCGATTTTCGGGTGCAAAACGCCGGTCGGGAAAAGGATCAACTCGTACAGTAAAGCAAATGTAGAAATGTTGATAAAATAAATAGGACTCACCGCTGCATATTGTTGTTGTAAGTCACAGGCGTAGAAAGTAATTGACAGCACAGACGCGCTTCGATATCGTGTCGGTTGTTGGTGAGGCGGTTAGCGCGGAGTCGCCATGTCCGAGCGCGGCGAGGGCTGCGGCGCGAGTGGCGCCGCGCCGCGCACCGCGGAAGCGCCGGCCTTCTCGCGACCTGCATTCTGCGGATTTTGCGATACCACTCAGCACTGCGGTCAACGACGTCTCAATTCGCTCTTCAACTTGTGCACTTCTTACACTTTTTGTAATTGGTGTTCAGATAAAATTTACGAATATGACGTATGGCGTTCAAATCTAAAACTAGTTACTACTAAGGCAATTTTTAATTCTTTAATATCCCTCATCGTTACGACAATATAGATCTAATATTTTCTAATATAATTCTGAAGATACTAACAGGATAGGCAGCAAGTCACACGTGACTGCTGCGGATGCCACATATACATATGTAGGCATTTGCAAACGAACTCGCAGACGACCATAACTTAAAGCTCTTAAGTGACATGGGAGACAGGAAAAAACGACTCGGAACAGGAAAGCGAGACTCGAAGCTGTTAGTATCAGTAACTCGATTAGTACAAACTGCAACTAACGCTAGTCTGTTCCTGTCGAAGTCCGTCCCAGGCGTGCAGCCAGTCTAAGGACTGAGATGATCGCCACTGGCAACCACCCTCAGCGCACCAAACCACAAGCTATTTTAACAACAGTCGCTTCACACTAGAAAGTAGAAGGTTAAGACAGTTTCGAAAATTGTATCCAGACAAATAGAGTATCAACGTCAATGCGTGGTCCGAATACTGCGGATTCAGAAACATAATCTCGCCTGTCATTATCTACGCGAACAGAGCACGCCACGCTACGTGCGCCGCGCACAATCGACCATAGACTGCCTCGTGACTCGAGTGATAGTAAGCGTGACTGCTGATCGCGAGGGCCTGGGTCCGATCCCCGGATGGATCTAACTTGAAAGCTCTAGTAGACTAGTAGTAGGTCGGAGTCAGGATTTGTGCTCGATGTATGTCAAGGCGGTGTTTAAGATGTCAAGAATGTTGAGAACAGACAAGTAATGCCGTAACGGATGAGCAAAAATATTTCTGTTTATTAACATCAAAAATGCTATGAATAATAAGTAAGTGTCCGCAAGACATCAAGACTTGCGGTTACATCAGGGGAGAGTCAACACGTACAGTCACAGTGTAAATCTACGACTCGGTAACAACACATTTTGGAGAATATACAAATAGCGGTAAGAAAACATGTGAGGAAATCTCCACAGCGTATAGCGCTTCATGACATTACCTTAGGCACGTGAAGTCTATTAACCTGCACTGGGCCAACGTGACAGATTATGGCCTTTACCCATCTCATTTGCAGAGAAGACTCGCATCCAGGAGTGGAACGATAAGTGGGTTGGGGATGATGATCTTACAACCAGTCTATGAACACCATTCATCTATATTTTGATAGCAATTAATACAATTCCTTATGGTGATGTATAAGTAGGAGAACTCTCAAAGACATATCAAACCTGATCCCACTGACAGTCATACCAACATTACACGCATAGCTGACCGCTGACGGTCGCCTTACATAACTGTCACACTACACTCCACGAGTCATCGGCTGTGCGAGCGCCGCCCGGCGTCCAATACACTGTGTCTCATTATTATACAACAAATCCTACTGTACGTAAACCGTACTTTTGACATTATATGAAGCTAGCATTAATGACGTCATTCGTAGATATTTAGCAACAAATTTGGTATCTATACTTAATAATATAAAGCTGAAGAGTTTGTTTGATTGCATGCACGCGCTAATCTCAGGAAATATTGGTCCGATTTGAACAATTCTTTCAGTGTTAGATAGCTCATTCATCGAGGAAGGCTATAGGCTATATCACATCACGCTAAGATAAAAATAAAAAATAAAAATATTGCGACAACGGCAAAATTTAGAGCTTTCCTTGCGTGCGCTA
>DWEJ01000943.1:0-14354 GCA_018245835.1 Mysoria sejanus stolli
ACGTGAGACGTGGGAGTGTTCTGCATTCCTCTGCCTACTTCTTCGGGGATTATAGGCGTGAAGATATAAAAAAAAAAAAAAGAATCAAACTCAAAACATTACAATCAGTGGTCACACTGATTGTAATTTCTATTTTAGTATATTTATACAATATATATGTAACTTCCAGGCAAAACTCGTATAACTGCCTACATGATGTGGGCGAAGGAGGCGCGTAATGAGTTACTACGCAAACATCCAGACATGGACTTCTCCGCTATATCTAAGCGTCTCGGCGAAATGTGGGCCAATGTAAGTTGTATGTAACTCCTTAAGGATATATTCACCTATTTACATCACAGACATGAACTTAGTACCTGAGAGGAATGTACTTCTCTTTGCACTACTTGACCCTGCATACCAGTGCATACCGCGCGCGACTTCGACGCGTCAGCACCTATTACTCAATTCACTTAGTAATAACACTGTATAGTGTATACACATTAAAATTTGTAGTTATTCTATAGATGGCTCGGATTCCAAGAAAATATGTGTGTATAATATATAAAACAAAATGATTTTAATGGTGATTACAAAACCTAAAGAGGTAATGGGGTCACCAATAGTTATGGAGTACTTCAGAGGAGGCTTTTCCTAAGTATGCATTCTCCATTGTAGAATTTGTCTTCTTGCACCATCAGGTGGGATTGTGGCCAAACGCCAGCCTACTAACTACCATATAATAGAAAAAAATTAAAGTTAGTCTTATTTTACAAAGACTTTAAATCTGTTTGTAGGTAAATTACAATGAGCGTTATTTGTGGAAGAGGAAGGCTAAGAGATTTGCCATGCAGAAGGAGCAGAGCAATCAGTCATCTAGCAAGATCATTTCGAACCCAAGTATGTAATAAAATATTATGACAGTTTCATTTAGACATTTATCTACCTATGTGATAACATTTGTATAATATTTGATTGGAGGTTACAAATTAATGTCTTCAACTACACAGATGTAAATGGATATATGAAGATTTGGTATAAATACTTGACTTATCAGATGTATGTTGTACCAGGTATACGTCCAACGTCCCACTCTGGACCAGGCCGTCCGCCAGCCAACCGGACCCCAAAACAGCCGCAGCCAATCACTCCGCCGCAGCAAGCTTTGGTGGTGAGTTTCAGATCACAAACATATTATGTAAAATACCACAATACTTTAACAGGTGTCTGCCGTTTGACTGTTCGAAGTTGTACACAAAAACGTGTGTGTATTTACGTGTTTATAACGTAATATGTTATACTTATTTGGCGTAACAAAATAAGAGTCTTTCTAAAAATTTTATCCTTCGCTTTATCTGTGATTTAGAGAAAACGACACTAAAATAGACATAACTAAAATGTTGGTTTTTCGTGTCAGTTTGCGCGTGCATCGTAAAAAATTATTCTCATCATTTGTCCCTAACGCGCCAAAAGGAATATAGTTTCAAAAATAAAACAGAAATAGATACAACATTTATGACTCCGTGATAGAATCAGCTCTGGAGGTGACACTTAAGTTTCTTCTACTTTACAATCTTCTAATTTGTTAAACATGTATACAAAAATTCAAAAGGTATGTACAGTTTGCATCAGAAATCGGTACTGTGGTATTGCTGACAGACTAGCCATTCCAAGAAGCAGTTTGGGTTTCCTCATTATTTGTTGTATTTTGCTCGATATATTAATCCATCTTGTTTGATTTCAGCCTGTGGGTCCTACACCCGCAGGAGCGGCTTCTAACCAAGCAATGTACCGGGTGACCGGCTGTGGGGCGGTGGACGTGGCCGCCCACTTGAGGCTGCTCGGAGAGAGCTTGGCTATCATCGGAGAAAGATTAAAGGAGCATGAGGTTTGTATATTTTAAGACATCTGGTGTCAATATAAATGTTATGGTTTCTGTGTCTCCTAGATTTGTTTAAATTATACAGAGTATAGGAAGGACTTAAACATCTCACTGGGAATAGAACCTTGTATGACATCAAGATTTATCCTTATCCCTTTGTAAACTCATTACTTTAGACTTACGGATACAAGTAGTTATTGAAGTAAGTTATCCACTGACATTCTTTACTAAATACATAAGAAAACTAGTCGGGCTATCCCGAAAAAACATACGTGAGTCTAGCCATTTTAATAATCGATAAATACATAAGCCCTATGCGTTACTTCAAATGGTGGGAATTGGACCATTTACAATATGGTATTTTTACCAAGTCTCGAGAGTTTATCAACTATTAATTCTACAGTTTATAATAAAAAATTGGGCCCTTTTGAAAGATACAAAAAGTATTGAGGTGTCGCGCTGTAGTAATGGTGTGTGTGTAGGGGCAGATCGCGGTGTCGGGATCCGTGTCGGTGCTGCTGGACACACTGCTGTGCTCGCTGGCGCCGCTGCTGGGCGTGGCGCGCGCGCTGCCGGCGCTGGCGCCGCCCGCGCGCCTGCTGCAGGACACGCTGCACAACATCGCCTACATCATGCCCGGCCTCTGAGCTGCGCGGGTCCTCGCGCCACTCTATCAACCTTCTACGCTCCAAACAAGCACAAGCTTGCAAATATACCTTTTTTACTATTGAAGCCATGATCCTCAAGTAGTTTACAAATAGATCTCTCGCTATACTTAATTCAAAACCTGACACACTCAAAGGAACGTGCATTATAAAGGTGTATGAAATCTGCCGATACAACCTGCCCAGTGTGCCCAATTATGGCCTGAACCATTTTGGTCTTAATATTGTGGTGATCTTTGTGTGATGGTGGATCGATAAAGGATTGATGACGATGGCTATTCAGTACAATGAGGATAGTTAAAGCCACTGTGGCTGAAATGGATGTAGCATAGCACATCCTTGAAAATGTATCGTCTATGTATGCTGATCTCTAAATAATTATGCATATATATAAGACCTTCTAACATGTAAATCGTATGAAACATTCTTTTACCATACTAAGAAACATAACCTAGCATCATTGATAAAGTATTTTCTACGTTCCGGTCGTTTATCTCCTTATTAATAGATTACGCTAGATTAGATGGAGAGACCTCCATCTCATTTCACGTGGGTAGCAACGCATTATCTTTTCAAGATTTTAAATGTGTTATTGTGTAATGTTCAAATGGTTTAATGTGGAATGATCTAATTTGGCAGTTACAATTTAAACAATTTTGGAATTTGGTGCAGTGTAGTACTTTGATAGCGTGATTAAATATTTTCTGCTAACCTTTTGGCTTTGATTTTATACCCTTTTTCCTATAATGAGCGATGTTATATGATACGATCTCAGCATCCACTCAGTGGATTTGCAGAAGCAATAGTGACTCCATTTGAACTGCTAGATGGCATTGGCATGTACTTAGTCCCAGAAGGGAAGGTTCGTTCAAAGGTAAAACGTGCATTAATCATGATCATGGTTCATGTTACCACACAATAATCTACCTAAATACACGCTAAGGTTCTACGGCAATTTATTGGAAATACCACTTTTCGTGTATGGCAATAGTTATTTAATTGCAAATAGCACAAAAAGGCGAAGCCCGTAGACCGATTATATGGAAACCCTAATAAATTAGAACATTATCAGGACATTGACAAAAAAGGTGTGATGAAAACAGCGCTAGTAACAGTAAGAAGTTAGTTACGAGGTGTTACGTGTTTATGATATAATCTAGTGATGTCACTAATAAGCTTGATAGTGCATATCGATAGTGCTGTTGGTGCAGTGGTTAGTGAACCTGACTGTTGCGCCGGAGGTCGTGGATTTTTTCATTAAATTATAACAATGGTGATGAAAAGTACACTAAATTGTGATTAAGATTAAAAAATGCCATTTATTTAATAACATTTGCTTTATTTAGTTACATCAATCACATATAGAAAATCAAACCTATCAATAATGTTATACTAGAGATTCAGACATGGTTAACAAAATTTATTTTTATTCTTATACATAAATAATAGAAGATCCAAGTACATTCACCAAATACAAACTATTTTGAAACTTGATTAGATTTTTCATATAGACCATAAAAGATGGCGCCACGTGTGTTATGAAATCCAGACTTTTAAATATGCCTAGATTAACATCCAATTTGTGATATTTCATCATTATCAGCTCTTAGCTTTTTTCAGAATCAGAATAAATATCCTGTCCTCAAAAAGGAGCTTTCTGTTGTGTTCAATTGATGGTTTACAATTTATTTATACTCAATATTTCAAGATAAGTAATATTTCACTAAGTTACTCTAAACATTAATGACTGTACATCTACATATATTATTTGAAAACATACGCGTTAATATTGGTATTTTAAAGGAACCGTGATAATTATCGTCCATGTATATTCCACTAATTTGAATAAAGCGTAGTTAAAAGTTTCGACGAAATAAAATGATGATGAATTGAAGGGATCCTTATAATACAAATTGTTTTTTTCGTTAGTAAATTAAATACTAAATTTGGTATCAATTTATTATTAATATAATTAATGAAACAAATGAAAGTGAAGAAAAATTGCGGATAGGGAGGAAAATTAGTGAAGTTTTTTTAATTTGACGGAAATCATACAGGGGGTACTATTTTCAACATCTGTAATGGTGTTGCACGTGGAGGTGTACAAGAATTCTGATGCGGCGAAGTTTTCAACTTTATGGTAAAAACAAGGATTAAATTTTGTGGCGATTGTTGGTAGGAATAAGCTTCAATATTTAAATCTGTTTTTGCCAATTTAATGACCAGTTCCTACAATTATATGTTACAAAAAAAATACAAATAAAAATTGTTATAGATTTAAAACTAAAGGATGAAAATGTGTGTGTTTTGACAAGAAACCTGTGTGTTTTAATTGTTCTCGAAGTTCTCTGAAAGTTACATACATAGAAATATAATAGAGGAAAAAATCACATTAATTTTTTCATACTTTCTTCATTTTAAACTATTGGATTTTAACTATTGGTTTAATTAATTAATTTTAAACTATAGGTTTCTTTATATTAAACTATTAAATTAAATATTAAATAAGTATGAAGTAATATAAATTGAGGTTCAGTCTATCTCTAGCCAACTCACGGGCGGTGGGCCCGTTTCTTCCTTTCTTCAACTTTTTGCACATTTTTATGTTAATTTTAAGGTCTGTAATAAAAGATAATTTATTCAGAATAAATCTTGTCATACAGTTCTATATGTCAAGCAGCATCTGTTAAAACAGAAATTTTTATGAAAAACCATTTTATGGGAGAATGTTGAATGTTTATGAGAAAAGTAAAATAGTAATTATCTGCTGCCGAGACAAACAATCTAAACAGCATTTTAGAATAGAGTCAGAAAATTTCGAGGAAATAAGATGTTACAAGTTTATTATAGTGTACGTGCAAATTTATTGAGCAATACCTATACTGAGTCTGGTATTTAGTATCGGCCGGTACATTACCGCGTGGAGCTAGAGCAGGCGGCCGCGGCAGTTGTTCGCGCCGCACAGGCAGTACAGCGTCTTGCCGGGCACGGAGCCCACGTCGTAGTTGTAGTTCCACGTGAGCTCGGTGCCGGCGCGGATGTGGCTGAGCGCGAAGAACGCCACCCACGGGAAGCGCGGGTCGTGCGTGTCCACGAATACGTTCTGCACGAACACGTTGGGCGCGCACGAGTGCTGCGCGCCGACAGTTACATACTTGACAGGACATTGTAACTTCAGAAGCATAAACAAATTAGCATTTCATGTCCAAACGCACATATCATTTATTTTGCATTTTCGATGGTACGTGTTTTAATTTGATACCAATTCAATACGAAATAATAATATTCATATAAATTAAATTCATTCAATTCACTTCGAAATTTTCATCTGAGGGATCATCGACCATTTATCAATCGATATGTAATGCAGTGCATAAATAATTGAAAAACAAAGCTATATGACAGGTATGAAATAAAAAGTTGTTACGTTCAGATATCTGCCGATGTTGCCCTGCACCTTGGCGTCCATGATGTAGCAGGACTCGTCGTCGCCGAACCACGCGCGCACCGACCTGCCCATCCATTGCAATTGCGATTAACAACTTACAAATTAACAAAAAATTTACTTAATTGACAAATTAACAACAATTTATCATAACACAGCTAGTGCTGTGTCGGTCGTGCTGAACGAACCCGAATGACCGAAACTCGATCTTTCCTTACCAACTCGTTTATTCTGTCATTTTTGTATCATGTGTCCCACGTTCCGTGCGTTTCGCGCCGAAACGCGCAGTAGCAACAAACGGAACTCGAATGACTGTCAAATAGTATGATACGTGCTGCTTAAGATAATTAGACTTTATGCTAATAACATTATGGCAGTTAATACAGTGCAAACAACTAAAATCCCATTTATTTTATGGTTGTTTGTCTCTTTCGTATATTGGATTCGAAACAGAAAAACCTTCTTGGCTTGTAATAAAGTCAAACGCGGATGTCAAACGTGTCGTCATAATATATTATAGGGACATTATGATCTTTTACCTGCAAACGTCGGTGTCGTGACCGAAGATTGACCGAATCATTTGATTCGGTCATATCGCTAATCGGTCATGAATGATCCGGATCACGGAGAATGATCGACATAGTTCTATAAACAACGTAAGTAACAACAAAGAAAGTAAGCTTTCTTCGTCAAAGCTATGTCTGTAGTGGGATAACACAAACGTTCTCAAAGGGTTAATATAATCATAACACTACTTTATCATCACCAGCCTATCGCAGTCCACTGTTGGACGTAGGTCTTCCTTGAGGGGTTATGCCCATACTGTCAACTACTTCTATTTTCTATAACTTCGCCCGAACTCGACGAAGCCTCTGTGTGACCATTGTCCATGTACTGCCATACTGTATTATCATTACGTCACCACGACCCTTACAGGATAGGTAGAGAGCACGGCCTAACCAATATCTCTACCTTACAGAGCTGTCATGCTTCTTTAACATTCTTCAAGAACAGACTCACTTGTATTTGGAGACGAACTCGTTGGCGCCCATGCCGGCCGCGGCGGCCAGGCGCGACGGCTCGCGCACTGCGCGGACAAGTGCATGTTTACATTATATGTATGCGTAAATAAACATATGCTCATGCGTCAAGAAACATACATGTGCTTAACGAAACAAACGAATCCTGACGTTTTTATTTACAACACTGACGCGTCAACAACGCTACATTGATATTAGACGAGTAAAAAACATATTGGAATCCAACGGCGTGACCAAAACAGGCATTGCTCACAATATAATCACTTGATACATAATAACATTATAATTACTAAAATTAAATACAACAGTATGTTATATATGTATTTGATTTTAGTTACTATTATTACACTGATACAAACTGTTCTACTGTTAAATATTTCATGAGTGTGTATACACATTGTGCGTGCACCGGCCTAACTTGCGCATGTTGTTCTACAACTGGCAGTATTATTGTTATGACACTAATTATGGTGCAAATGAGAAAAAAAAGAAAGAGAAAGTGTTGTGACAGTAGAATGGGGACAATAGAACCGAGCAAACCCATTAACTAATTATATTAGTCATAAAAAAACCTTCGGCTCACCGTCGTCGTCGTCACTGATGGTGATGCAGTCGTCGTCGGCCGACGGCTTCTCTTTCTCCTCCCTCTTCGACGCCTCCCGGCTCTCCCTGTCCGTCTTCGTTTTCTTTTCATCGCTGCTTTCATCCTTATTGCGCTTCCGTTGACGCAGGCGCTTGCTATAAAATTTTCAATAGCATTAAAAAAATCTTGATGTATATTAAATATTTTGCATTTCCATAGCGACATTATTTATGTAACATGTATTTTTTTTAATTACTTACGCGTAAGCATGATCTGTAATTTACTGACACGTTTGTCCAGTGGTTGAAAGCGGTACTGCCGATCGAGAGATCTTGGATTAATCCTCGGGTTGGGTATTACTGAATTTCTAACTTCGTAACTTTTCGCCCTTAAGCCCCGTATAGGTATGCAGAGGAATGTAGTATATTGCCGCTTTTTATCATTTACGTTCTAGTACCACTCTTGAATTCCCACTTGAATTTGAGCCATCATTAGAAAACCTAAATTGGAAAAATCAAATAGTGCCCAACTCAAAAATTGAACCCAGGACCTAGCGATCGGCTTTCGCACTTGCAACCAACAGGCACAACGAGGCAGTAAGTGTTGAAACTTTGATTTCTTTTTTCTCTTTTAAAACACATGTGAAATGGTGTACTCGAAATCGCAGAGATTCTCAATCAGCCGGCAGGCTTACATAGAGCCTGCGGTACTCGACCTCCTCGGTTGGTTGTCAAACTTACTCGGCGGACAAGGCTCACCTGAACTCCGCCACCCCGAGCCCTATATACCCGGGCTGGAAGTCATCGTCCTTGTCGCCCTTCGATGGCGGCTGATCGTCTTCATCCGATGACTCAATCTCCTCCTCATCATCATCCTCGATATCTTGGTCACCTTCATTCTGTAAATGGAAAAAGTAAGGCTGGAGCATATTGCACCTTGCTGCTCTGTAGCCGACAATCGGCACAACGGCGGCCTATCTGAGGAGATACAGGTCAGTGGTCCTTACGGGGTAGACAGAGAGCATCATAAGCACCTTCAAGGCTTCCCGGCTTCATTTATTTTTACCTAACGACAACTTTACTTGAGACGCATTTTAAAGCACCGAAACGCTAGAGGCAAGTCGTCACTTAATTTATCGTCCAGCCAAGGTCGGACCACATCCGGTGTTGTTTAGCTAAAAGGTCGCTTGCTATCGGCAACCACGACTGGGCTGCGAGCGGTTTCGAGATGATTATAATCTATTAGAATTAGAGACTGCCACGTTGGTCGTGTTGGTTGCTAGTGCGATTGTGGATCGGGAGGTCCCGGGTTCGATTCCCGGGTCGAACACTACAAAAGTTTTTCTAATTTAGAAATTTTCTAGAAAATCTAAATTAAAAATTGTAGTAGTGGTTCGGAGTCTGGATATGTGCCTGATGCATGACAATAGGCTCATAGTGAGATGTAAACGTAACTGGTGAAATGTGGAAATGCTCTGCATTCCTCTGCCTACCTCTTCGGGGATTACAGGCGTGAAGTTACGACCATAAAAACCTCATAATCTGGAATTAAGAGTAAATTTTTTATATTTTCTCTTTTCATCTCTGGAGGTGAAATACATTGTAAACCTAATTGTTGAAGTGTTACATTTGTGTGAATTTGTAATAGACTAAATCAGTCTACATTATGTTTTAGTAGAATCCAGTAAAAATTTGTACAAGATTCATTATTATTCTTCACATCACCTCAGCCTCTTGATACTTACATATGTTTGAGACCCAACAACAATTATTCAGGTGCAACGAAATGTATAATCAATGAGTACACTTATATCACCTGTCACAACTTGTGGTCAAATTTACTCCACATGTTTAATCAGACAAATTTTCCAGCCCCACCCACAAGTGATTGCTTCATTAATTACATCACAACATGGTGTTCAGTTAAGTGTCCATTTTTCCTCATTCACACACAAATACACAATGCGGTCAAGAGAAATAAAAAATTTATTAGCAACATTTTAATATATATTTTTATTCAAATGAATTCAATCATACATTACAGAATACTTGGATTTTTATGTACGTTCTTTAAATAATATTAATAATAATTACAAAATAACCTTAATCCGTGTTAGTGTTACATACATATAAAAGAGGATTGGCTGTCATTTTCACTCTCAATGCCATTTGCATGGACAAACACAATTAGTAACATCTTCTGCAGCTTCTGTTACTGTACTTTGAGCAATCACTCACATTTTAATGTCCATAAATTTGTTTATTTATTGAAAAATATTGAATATATTGTGCTCTATGCCCATAAACACTGCATTAAAGCTATGTGGACAATTTGTTAAATTAACTACGATTAAATGCACCATTTGAACCTCCCTCCCATACCTCTGCTGTCTGTTCATTCCCAACTTCCTGGTCATGCAAGCAATAATGAAAAAACCTTTATAGAAATAATACTGAAAAAACAAAATCATTGGATGGACTTGATTATCATATTCAACACAATTCTTCTGTATCACAACTGTGAAAGTACAGAACATTTAAATAATGAATTAAGTTATTAAATTCTTCATTAATGTTAATTGACATGCATTGAAATAAAATCAAGTGAACAAAAAACTTGTTTGATATTGCTTAATCAACAAATTGCAGGTTACATACATTAAATAAAAAAAAAACATGATTAGCAGTCCAGTTGGAGTGGGACCTTAGGAACCCTAAAGTAGAACCTACTCTATGATGGGCCCAAACCTAAGCACACAATCTTCAATTCTCTATTATCTCAATCTACTAACACAAGTGGACAGGCCGGTGCCAACAGTCACCAGCCTTGTCACCTCCAAGCGTTCCATTAAAGTAGCAATATCCTTCCACAATGAGAGTAACAAAACGCAATAAAATTTAACAGTTACAATAGCGATTTCTCTATATACTCAGATTAATACGCGCCGGGGGTGCGACTGCCCTCGGTGCCAGTAAACATTTGAACAAGTGTTACTCTTATGCGAATATGTACAGAGGCATGGAGCGTCCGCTGCTGCTCATAGCGCAGCGGCGGGACATCATTGACTCTTCAGCTCCTTGCCGATAGTGTAGGACACGAGCCGCGCCCAGTCGATCTTGCTGCGGGTCACGGGCAGCTGTCGCCGCAGCGCCTTAAACGTAGTGTCGCTCATCGTCTTGTAATTGTCGGAAATTGCCGTTTGATACGCGTTCTCCGCATCGCACACGAGCCGCACGAACTCCTTGGCCGTGGACGACTCGCTCGCGGCGGCCATAGGCGCGCGCACCTCTTTCGAGCTCACCAGCTGAACGTTGCCATCCTCGTAGTAGTGCACCTGCACTCGTAGCATGCCGCGCAGTTCAGCTGCACCTGAGCCTACAGTCAACGACCAAACTGAGCGCCACCGCCCGTTCCAATAGTTCTTAGGTTGGAACTGGTGGTCTTCGATGCACGCGACCAAGGCTACGACACCGGAGTCCAACGTACGACCCACGACGAGACTAGCGCCATGCTTGTAGTGCTCAGCAACGTAAGTCGTTAGCTCCACATCGAGCGCCGCCCGCCACGGCTCTGCCGCGCGGTCCGGCTCGTATGGCTCATACTCGGACGCCTCCTTGCGAAGGTGGTCATATCTAAATGAACGTTTAGACCGCGGGTCAAAAAATCGCCCGCCACCGAGCTCATTGTGGTCGGTGATGAGCGTATGAAGCTCAGAGCCTTCGAGACGAACAGGCGTTAGCTGATCCTTGTTGTATTGCGCGAACGCCCCGCTTGCACCCTCTTTTAGAAGTGTGTCGTTGTTTAGTAGCACTCGCACATCATTAAACACTTCGTTAAACTCTCCAGGGGGAGAATGTAATATGAAATCCGAAACGATTCTCACTTTTTCCTGATCACTGATCACTTCGTCACCGTCCGCCGCCATTTTTGGTGCTTTTGACACAACTCAACTTCTACAGACTGTTCAAAACAGTTTTTGAACCATGAACAATAATGACGGAAGGAAGTGCACTGCACCAGGAAACGATAACAAGGACAGGTCCCATCCCATGTGTAATTTTATTTTACATTACAAGAGAAAGTATTCCATTACACCGTGTCAAATATTTGAATTTAATACTATCGCTGTAATAAAAATAACGTTTTCATTATTTTAAATATTATTTTAACATGTTTCTCATAAAATGTCATAAGACGAAAAATGGGCTCTAATATATATGAAATAAAACCATTTATAATATATGCATAAGCATTTTATAAATATTACTAGTTTTAGCGAATGCATTAAAATGATTATACGCATATAGTTTTAGCGTGAAATGCATATATGTATTATAGAAAAAACATTGAGTACAGATAAGTACAATATAAATTATAAAACAATGATACCTGTCACAGCCTATTGATGACAGTTTCTGTGACGTACTTTATGGGAAATCGGAGGATTGTGTAACTAGAAGAAAAACCCAATTTTCTTGAAGCAAACAATGCTGTCCTACAAATACTACGACACACCTGAAGGCCAAGATATTTATAAAAAGGCTTTCGTACTTTCCAAGTATGCAGCGGTTAGCGGTGTCGCTCTAAGCACGATGGATGTCCTAACTTTTTCTCACCCTAAAGGAGTCTTTAATACAGTATACCGTTATATGTGGTATATCGGGCCTATGGTGGGCATGGCAACAGCTTTTGCATTTACTGCTAATGTGTCTCAACGAATTCGTGGAAAAAACGACAAATTGAACTATTTCTTCGGCGGTGCAGCAGCGGGCTCAGTTTTCGGTGCTTGGGCCCGTTCGCCATTGGTGGGAGTGCCAATGGCCGTAGTCTTGGGATGTATCGCAGTCACCAAGAAGACTGCGATTGATGAGGGCTGGACTCTAATACCAGAAATCTCTACCATGACCAAGACTATTACTTCTGTTCGAAACGACTTTACCCTGACTAAGGACGTTGAGGAATTAAAGACATGGAGCAAGGGTAATTAAATTGTTATAGAGTGATAGCAATGAAGCTGTGAATCAAGTGCACCCAACTGAAATATAATTAACATCTCTTGAATTGAAATACTTGTAACATTTATCAGCTACTAACAAAAAAACCACTTGGTGCCTGCTCTGTGACCTGTGTTAAGTAATAAACCAAGTTTTGGTCACAGTATCTTGTCACTTATAGCTGTTTATTTGTGTCTTAGTGGTGATGCGTAATCATCATCAGCCAGTGTCAGTCGTCTCCTAGATATAGACCTCCTCATGAGATTTTGATCATAATTTCCACATAAACTTGAGTCATCAAATTGTTTATATATGTTTAGATGCATACATGTGCCTATGGTTGTCTGGTTGCCTTAATTACTTATTTTATAATGGCAATAAAACCCTCCCCTCCCTCCCCTCTATTCCATAGTGGGGTTAATGATTTTACTGGTGACTTGGAGTGTATGACACTCTGCCTACAACTTCAAGAAAACATAGTTGCAATGCTATGTTTGTTTGTTCAAGCTTAACTGAGAATCACTTGTGTGTGAGTTGTCCAAGATATGTTATTATTATTGTATTCATTATTTCAGGTGTCCAGTAAGTAGAATATACTTATATGTAGTTGAAAGTGATTAGTGGAACAGTGGGGTCGTAGCTTGTAAATAAAACCCGCTTAATTGTTAAAATATGTTGCTTTAAATAAATTATGAGATGACTTACTGTGTTTTTGTTTGTTTTAAATATTATAATGAAGCAAGTGTTATCATTATATGTTTCTAATGAAATTAGATGTCAAATCTTGAGTACAACCATCGGTAGCTGTTCAATTGGAGGGTCATGTGTAAGCAATTTTATATGGCTGGTGACAGTAATTAAATCAGATGGTCGCAAGTAGGTCTACCATGATTACTAATTATCTAAAGGATATTTATCAATGTTCTTGAGGTAAGAAGATAAAACAGCAAAAATATCCTGAGGTTCATAATTCAAGATTCCCACATTGTGGGTCTTTAGTTTAAATCTCGATATACATTCCTTTCTTAAGAAAATTGTGTGTTTTGATTTAGGTATCATATAATGTATAAGTGAAGGAAAATGTACTAAGGAAATCCCTATAGCTTCGGTATTTGTATAGTTCTAGCCATTTAAAGAAAAGACTTGTGTCTAACAGTGGAATGGTATAAAAGTTGATGATGATGTCTCTGGGTGATGTGAGGGAATGATACACTTGGCTAGTATTAATAGTTCTGTTAAGTTTTGTATGTTGTTCACCTTACTATCTGCATCCTTCAATGTTGAGATTTGATTTATCCACATGAGATTTACACCCTAAAGGAGTTAGTGCAATTCCATTGTAAACCTTGCAACAAGATTATCTAAACCAGCTTTGGTTTTACTAGCCACCTTCAGCCACTTAAGCAATTTTACTACCCGAGGATATCAATGGATGGAGAAGAGATATATATAATGCCTGGCAGAATGTACCTAGAAACACTTCATTGTCAAACAACAAGTCAAGAAAGACAAACAAACAAGACAAGAAAGGCATTTTTGATGTGATTCATTTATTTATTTATTTATATCTTTTAACTGCCTCGTTGGTCATGTTGGTTGCAAGTGCGACTGCCCATCTGCCGACACTACAAAAAAAAATTTTCTAATTTAGAAATTTTCTAGAAAATCTAAGTTAAAATTCTATTAGTAGTTCGGAGTCTGGATATGTGCCCGATGCATGGCAATAGACTCACCACCTATTCCATAGTGGGACGTAAACGTAACCG